>JAQQSK010011416.1:0-12288 GCA_028658325.1 Potorous gilbertii | reverse complement strand
TTTCAAGGTGTTATTTTCTTCAGCATTTTTTTGGGTCTCCTTTAGCAAGGTATTGACATGTTTTTCATGCTTTTCTTGCATCTCTCTCATTTCTTTTTCCAGTTTTTCCTCCTCCTGTCTAACTTGATTTTCAAAATCCTTTTTGAGCTCTTCCATGGCCAGGCCCATGGGATATCTATTTCACATGTTTGATATACAGAGGCCTTGGCTCCTATGTCTTTACCTGATGGTAAGCATTGTTCTTCCTCATCAGAAAGGAAGGGCGGAAACATCTGGGCACCAAGAAAGTAACCCTGTAAGGTCTTATTTTTTTTCCCTTTTCTGGGTATTTTCCCAGCCAGTTATTTGACTTCTGAGATTCCTCTCCACCCCTGCCCAGATCCATCCAGCTAGTGCTTGGAGTCTGAGATTCAAATTCTGCTCCCCAACCTCAGGGCTTTCAGTGGTGGGCGTGGCTGCTATTCAATGTGGACTTAAGTTCTGGTGCTCAGGTAGGGGCAGGGCCGCCTCCCAAGCTCAGTTCCCTCAGGGGGTTTATGAAGAAATCTTCAGTAATGGACCAGAGGTCCGGCCTGTTCCTGGAGCCCCTGGCCGCCCGCTGCCTCTGCTGCTGCCACACAAGGGGGCCTGAATTATGGAGACACCCTGCTCCCTCTCAGCCAGCTCAGAAATCTCTCTCACTGACCTGTGTGCCTGTGGGTGGAGGAACCTTTGCAACCACCAGAGATTCCATCCCTGAAGCCTTCTCGGATCCGCTCCTCTAGGTGCCGTGCAGCCAGGGCAGACTCTGCTCCTGTCTGGTGCGCAACAGACCTTTGGGATCGGTTTTTCAGGGCTCTCTGGAGCAGAAATCTCCTTCATTCCATTGCTGCATGACTTCCACTGCTCCAGAATCTGTTGGGAGTTCTTTTTACAGGAAATCCATTGGCTGTGGGTTCGGAGCTAGCATATGTGTATCTTTCTACTCTGCCATCTTGGCTCCTCCCCATGCCTTTCTCTTTTTTGAGAAATAATTTACACCATTCTATCTTTCCCTTCCTTCTCAACATCTCTCTCTTTATCACCTTATTTTTATGCCCTCCTATTCTAATCAACTATTACCCATGCCCTCTGTCTTTATGCACTCCTTCTGACTGCCTTAATAATAACAGGAGTTACAGATAATATCTTCTTATGCAGAAATGCAAACAGTTTATTTTTATTGTATCCCTTTTGATTTCTCTTTCCTGTTTACTTTTTGCCATTCTTTTGCCTTTTATCATAATTTCTTTCCAGTTCAAGTCTTTTCATTAGCAATGCTTTGGAGTTCTCTATTTCATTTAATATTCTTTTCCCCCTCAAGATGTATATTAATTTTTGCTGTATAGGTAATTCTTTATTGTAATATTAACTCAGTTGACCTCTAGAATACCATATTCCAGGCCCTCAAATCCTATAAGGTAGAAAGTGATAAATCTTGTGTGATCTTGACTATGGTTCCACAAAATTTGAATTGTTGCTGTTTTACTCCTTGCAGTACTTTCTCTTTGACCAGAAAGCTCTGAAATTAAGCTCTTATATTTATGGGAGTTTTCATTTTGGAATCTTTTTCAGATGGTGATTTATAACCTCTCTCAATTTTGATTTCACCCCCTGTTTCTCGAATGTCAGGGCACTTTTCCTAGATAATTTTTAAAATATAATATCTAGACTATTTTTTTTAATCATGACTTTCAAATAGTCCAATAATTCTTAAACCATCTCTTCTAGATCTATTTTCCAGATTAATTTATTTTTCTATGTGGCATATTTTAGATTTTCTTCTATTTTTTAATATTTTTTTTGATGTCTCATGGAATCATTAGCATGCAATTTTACAATTGTATTTTTCAATGAAAATTTTTCTTCAGTGAGACTTTATACTCTTTTCTCTCTGGCAAATTCTACCTTTTAAGGAATTGTTTACTGTAGTGAATTTTTGTACATTTTCTCCATTTTGTGCTTTCTTTTACCAAGTTGATGATACCCCTTTTCATTATTCTCTTGAATTTCTTTTCTTTTCCCATTTTTTGTACTTGTTTTCGTTTTTTTTCTTTTATCTACTTTTTGAACTCTTTCAGTATATTGTTTTGGGGAGGTCTGAGAACAATTCCCATTTTTTGAGGTTTTGCATGAACTTGTTTTGATATTGTTGTGTTCTTTGGAGTTTGTGTTTTGATTTTCTTCCCCATGATCTCAGCAAATTTCTATAGTCAGATTTTGTTGTTGTTATTGTAGCTTGCTCATTTTTCCATCCATTTTTTGACCTTCACTTTTATGTAAATTTAAGGTCTCTTCCCAGAGACCTAAATTGTTTTTAGAGCTGGTCCTGGAGTGGGGAGGGTGTGGGAGGGGTGTCTATGTTTGAGTTCTTCCAAGGTGATATGATCTAAGGAGAAGTGGTCACTGCTCTCCTTGTCTGTGCTATGGTCTACAAGTAAAGTTTACCCTTGAACTGTGACAAGGTCCTCTGTTATTCTGTGGCTACGAGCTCTGGCATGGTCGTTTTCTTCCTCATACTGGGAATTTGACCAGGACCTGGATGTGAAAGTTTATATGGGCAATACAACAGACTCCTTCACCCAGTTTTAGCATAGGGTTTTCTGTAATCTCTTTCTGAACAGTTGTTCAATATCCTTACCATGTGTGGACTTAGTGATCCAGAAGTTCTGGTGCCCATTCAGTCATAGGGTCTTCTGGTTACTTCCTAGGTATCCTACGGCTGGCTTACTGATCCTAACTTGCTTTTGGCATCCCTTGGAGTTGGTGATGAACTACTGGCTTGTCAGGAGGGCATGTTCTGCTGCTAGTTCACAGGGGTCAGCTAAGTACTGACTTCCTGTTGCATGACCTGCACTTCACTGCATTCCATTCTTGTGCCAGTGAGATAAAGCTTTCCTGTTGACCTTCTAAATTGTCTTGGACTGGAAAATTGTTTCACCCTATCCTTTTGTTAGTTCTATTGCTTCAGAATTAATTCTGAGGTACTAAGACTTTTGGAGGAGAATTTGGGAGAGCTCTGGGGAGTCTTTATACTTTTCCTACCACCTTTGTTTCACCAATAGTGTAGATTTTAAAACCTTGATAGAATTTGAGTGTAACTCAACAGGAAAGCTGAATGATGCAATGAATAGAGCCATAGACTTGGATTCAGGAAGATCTCAATTCAAATTCTGCCTCACATATTAGTTATGTGAATAAAACAGGGCTAATATTACTGCTTAACTCCTATGATTGTTTTGAAGATCAAAAAAAAAATAATTGTAAAGTGCTTAGCACATGATCTGGCACATAATATGTACTATATTAATGTTCCTCATTGCTACTACTACTGCTACTACTACCACTGCTACTACTACTACTAGTCTTGCTACCATCACTATAGTTGTTATTAACCTATGATAGTAGTCTTTGAAAATCTATGTCAGTAAATATCAGAACAAGTTTGGAATGTCCCATTCTCTGGTTCAGACCAGAGAATGAGGAAGGATCCAGGTGATCTATATGAAAAGTATGAGACAAAAACTGAAGTGTTTGACAAGTCATGCATGTGCATTGTTGACATAGTTTTTTTTTTACTTTCTTCATGAAGTGTGTCTTCAGTTCATGTATCAATTCTCTGCAAGATTGATATGTAGTTCTTTTATAATTACATTTACATATTAAATTCTACAACTCAGGTTGCATTGTTTATAAGTAGTTTAATTTTTACCTATAAATGAATTTGAGTAATTTGTTACTTTTGTCTCATTCACATAAGTCCTTAATTTGACTAATCTATACAGTCCTTGTTATCTAAATTATATTCTGTTCCCAAAAAATTTTAAAATGAAGTGTCAAAAATTCTTATTTAAATTACAGTAGTTCAATAATTCCTTGATGAAAAGTCTTATTTAATGATTGAGTTTGGCACTGAGATGAATTTGGGGTCTAATATCTCTTCTTGAGAAGCATAGTATCTGGAAAATCTTACCAAGCCAAAGTGGTGTAGAAAATAAAGAATTGGACTTGAAATGAGAAAGACCTGAGTTGGAATTATCCTTCAGACACTTTCTATGTATGTAGCCCTTTACAAGTCACTTAACCTCCCTGCATGAGTTCTGTTTTCTGTAAAATAAGAACAATAACATCATCTATCTCATAGGACTTTTGTGGGGAACAAATGAGATAGAATGTGTAAAGCACTCTTGTAAATATTAAAGTGCTATATAGGTGTTATTGTTATTAATAGAAATCTGGAAGAGCTTCAAGAAGGTGGATATATACCTGGAATTTAGAGATGAGGAAAGATAATTACAAAGAGGAGAGAGTTATTCTCATCAGAATTCAGCCACTCAGGACTGAAAATTATTTTTCAAAGAAATTCAATGCAGTCATTTCTGAATGGCTGACGCTACTCCATGCCCTAATAACCTGTTGTCTAAACTGTTGTGTTAACCATATAGTTGCCCTATGACAATCATTGTGGCACAGTGAGTAAGCAACTGGCTCCTAAGACAGGGAGGTCAGGAATTTAACTCCTACCTCAGACACATATTCTCTGTGTGATGCTGAGAAAGTCACTCTTGATTTTCTGGGCAACTGTCCAAGAAAATTATTTGCAGAGAATGTGGTGATGTTCAATGATACAGGAAATTTTCTTCCTGGGAGGAGAGAAGTGGAATGTGTGTGTTTGTGTTTACAACACAATTTCTGCACATTATCACATTCATCTTCTAAATTGCTGGGAATTTTAATTTTAATCTCAAATTCTAAATTCACTAATGCACCATCCATGGCAAATTGCTTTTGCTTTTTGATCTCAGATACTTGCTTGATAAAATGTAAGTCATAAAAATTGTATTCATTACTACATAAGGTAGTTGTAAGAAAAGCCTTCTGTAAACTTTATGTTAGTGTTATAAAGTTAATATTATTATATTTATTCCCATTTGGCAGATAAAGAAACCTGAGTTCAAAGAATGGAAATGCATTGCTTAAGATCATATAGCAAGTCCATGGACTAAGATATACTTATATTTGAAAAGAAAAATCAAATTCATGCATATAAGAGGGTGGAGACTAGTTTGAATAGTATATTTTTCATATATGATGTTGGAATTTTAATGGGCAAAAATCTCAAGATTAATAAAGGCAGTATTAATAAGGCACACACGTATATATGTGTATATGTATATGAATTTATATGTATGTGTTTATGTATACCATTTAGAGCGCTGTTTAATATTGGGTGCCACAAAATAATAAAACAAACAAGCAAACAAATTAGATTAGCCAGAATGGTGAAAACTCTAGAGACCATGCCATAAAAAGATTAATTTAAGGAAAAATTATTTAGCATAAGGAAGAGAAGACTTGTGAAGATAATGACATAAAAGTTGCATCAAGTATTTGAAGTTCTGGTATTCATAGGTGTTTAGCAAATGCTAATTGACTAATTGACACTTAGAAAGCAGATATGAATTTTTTGTTAGTTTTTTGAAGGCAATACCAGAAACAATTGATATAAGTTGTAAATGGACTTTTTTGAGGGGTGAGTGTGTGTGTTAGGTAGAGTTATTTTTTAATTAGAACTATGGATAAGCTTATTGGACTGCTTAAGAAGAAAGTGTGTTCCCCTACCTTGGAGGTATTCAGGTTGAGGCTTGATGACTATTTCTTGAATGTGACAGAGTGAAATTTTCCTTTAAAGATATAACCTCAGTTACATTACTGAGATCCCTTCCAATTCTAAAATTCTGTTCTTATGAAGAATAAAATTGTAAATGGGTTTCAGTCATTAAAGTGTTGAAGAGGATCATACGTTTACTGCATCTAATTGTTTTTATATATAGACTAAAAGCTTAGTAATAATGTCTTAGTGCAGAAATAGGTAGTTTTATCTGAATTTCTACAGTGAGATTCAGAAATCTATCATTGCTTGTATGTAGAGCTACACAATGGGAATTGTTAAGGTGTGTGTGTGTGTATGTGTGTGTGTGCATATCCACACACATATCCCTGTATATTATATACACTATACCTTTATATGTGTAATATGTATAGATGATATGTCTATTAATTTTTTTCTAAAAGTTTATATAAATAATTGATGTACTTTCTTTTTTCTAGATCTATTCATTTTTATAGGATGTCTGTGATTTAGGTTTGGTTGAGACATAATGAACCAGAAATGAGAAATCCCTAAGTGTCAATCTGTTCTCAGACACTTATAAAGTATTTTATCCTGGAAAAGTCACTTAATTTCTGTATGTCCTAATTTTCTCATCTGTAAAATAGAGATAATAACACTATCTACAACCCAGGGTTGTGACAACCAAATATGGTAATGCAACTATGTTTCTATTAGTTATAGGGATGCATCTAGTGAAGTGCTCACATTATTCTAATTTATACTGCATGTTTCCAATGGCCTGGAAAACAATCACATTTTACACAATTTTAATTTTGAATAGTATGAATTTGAAAGCACCTGACCACTTAAAAGGAATCGTTAATCACTCTAATTACAACTAATTTGGATCTATAAAATCCTTGTAAACCTCAAAATCCTATATAAATATTGGCCATTAATACTAATTGTGATTTGTACTATCATTGTAAAAAATAAATCTTGTAATGTGGATATTGTTCTCCTACTACAGGACTACTCTGGTGCTCCTCCCCATATGTGTGTGTGTGTGTATTTGTCTTTCATTGTAGAAGAAGATCATGCCACCAGAGAAATGATGACATGCCTGGCACTTGACTTTGTTTTGAGTGAGGGACTGCTGTGCAGGTCACCAGCCTCACTTCTCCTCCAGAGCCATCTGAATCCAGTGACCAGATATTCATCAGGATGACTGGAGATGACCCAGGATGAGGCAATTGGGGTTAAGTGACTTGCCCAAGGTCATACAGATAGTGAGAATCAAGTGTCTGAGGTGAGATTTGAACTCAGGTCCTCTTGACTCCTGCACTGGTGCTGTATCCACTGCACCACCTAACTGTCCCTCCTCACCATGACAATAAGGTGAAGAACTCTTAAAAGAAATTCCAGTGGAGCACAGGTTTGACAGGTCTCATGAAGCTAGAAAGACTTTAAGCAGTTTTTTCTTTCCAGGTGAGACAACTCTGTATCTTCTATATTTCATGTGTCTCACTCTTTTTCTCTATTTCTATCTGCATAATCTTTATCTCTCTCTCTCTCTCTCTCTCTCTTCACATCTATATAGATACAGACATACACATATGTATGTGCATTCACAAATGTATGTGTATATTCACATGCATATGCATATTCACATATACACCAACAATGAAATCACAAATCTTTTTTGAAATACTGGTTACAATTAATTAATTTATTATTTAAAATAGTTGGTTTTAACTTTAACTAGAAAAAAATGTATTTTTTAAGACATGGTATAAACAGTGTGCTGGTAAATGTTTAATAGTATTTTTAAAAATATGCACATCACATACTTCTAATTTTAATCTGTATTATCAACATATTCTCAATTGCTTCCATAAATCTAGACAATCAACAAATCAATAAATTTATCTCTGCGTTACAGTATTTGCCAATATCTCAAATGTAAATGTCTACCGTGAACATTTTACAATCGTATGTAACATTTTGAGAATGCTCCAGCACACCCATGCATGGTGTTGATTGTGTCAAACCTAGTAGCACATCAAAAGCTCCTAAAAGAAATCTTTAATTACTCAAAACCCCTTATCTTAATTATTTTTACTGGGAAAAACAACAACAACAACAGCAAATGAATGACTATGCCTGTTGTCCAAGTTACAGTATTCAATTGAATGGAATACCTATAGAGCTCACCTATTAATACAGATATCTGGAGCCAACACAGAAAATAAATAGAAAACTGGTCCTGGAGCAGAACAAGGAAAAACAGGCTATATTGCTCTAAGGTTTTTGCATATATCTTTTAAGGTTCCCAGTCTTCTTCCTATCAAAAAGTCCATCTTTTTTAATACCAGTATTCTTCTAGTGATGATGGATGGTCAATGTAGATAGAACATTAGACTCTCCAAAGAACTGAAGATGAGGATTAACTTTCAAAAGAAAAAAAAACTCAGGTTAAGACAATTAACCTCTATCAAATCTGACTATGAAAGAACATTGAATAAAGTAGTTATTCAATATGTCTATTTAACTTAATTCTTTTTTTATAATGAAATGAATTGGATTATTTTGATACGTTTGTCTTTGACAGAGTAGCAACAGCTTGAATGAAAAGCTGCCTTTGTAACAAATGCTCCCCTTCCTCCTCACTGTCGTAGTCATCATCATCATCCTCATCATCCTCATCATCATCTTCCATATATTAATCTTCGAGGTGTGCCAAGTGATTTATATCATCTTATTTGATCTTAACCACAACACTGTAATGTGAGTATGATAATTATCAAATATGTGTGTATGTATGCAAATTAAAATTGACAGATAATAGTCAACCTGTCCAGAGTCATGGAGCTTGCAAATGAGTGAGGCAGGATTCAAACTCATTTTGTTCCTAACACCAAGGCCATCATTTTATGCATCATGTCACATGTACCTATGCATTATCTGCTCAGAGACTTTCATCAGTGTCTTTTATTCAGTTATTTTTGGATATGATACGGAATACAAACTCCAAATATCTAGTGTTACTTCCTTTTGCTATATTCATTTTAAAAGTCTATTCAATAGTAAGTATAAAAGAGATTAAATCAACATAAACACGAGGAAAATAAAAGTGTTGTTTGCAGGTGAATCTATCAGTGGCATAGCTAATGCTTTCTAAACAGATTTTTCATCTTGCTATTTCAACAATCTCTATTATATTTCACTTGTAAATGATATTTTTTCTTATACGAAATAATCACCAAAAGCAATTTAAATATATATTGGATATTTCTCTGACATTTCTTGATGCTTTAGAAAAACGGACATGAAAAAGCATATAGCTTCATAGGATTTTGAGCTACAAGGGAATTTAAAACTATTGTACTCCAATGTGGCATAATCAAAGAGCACCAGACTTAGAGACCTAGACTAAAGGAGTGGTTTATAAATTTGTGTAGCTTGAAGGGAATGTTCATAGAACATAAAAATCAATTCTGTCATTTGCAGAAATGAGGAAATTGAGGCTCAGAAAGAAATGACTTCCTTAAAGCCCCATAGCTATCTAGTGACAGAGACTCAAATAAATGTTTCCTGATTTCTAGAAGTCTATGAAAAACAATTTGCATAATCCCAGCTCAAATACAGTTATAAGTGTATAATATTGACCAAGACATTTAATTTCTACCAACTCTTCAGTAAAACAAAACAAAACAAACAACAACAACAACAAAAACAAACCAATAATCAAACCAACAAGGAAACCCTTTGGGGTCTGGTTTACTTCCTAGAAGTAGAATATTGGGTAAGGTATTTCATTGTTTTTTCCTTGAGTTTCTTTATCTGTCAAATGGCAATGATATTGCTTATACTAAATTTAAATGTTTTATCTTGTTTTATTTTTCATGATGATCCAATAGATTATATAAAACTATAAACCTAAATTCCTCTTATTAAAATTATTATTTTTGCTTGTAGAACATATTGATAAAATACATGAATATCTCCATCACAAAAATCTGATGAATTTATTGTAAGTTCTCAAGCAGACTGAACTACTTCTTGCTAGATTGTGTTATAGTTCATATTCTATTTATATTGCTCTGGATTAGTTGACTTCAAAGTCTAATTTAATAAATATTTTTCCTTCACTAATTGTTAGAAAGAAAAAGTGGAACAAAAAGTGTATGGTCACCAGTTTCAAGAAATTTATAATTTAGTAGTTCCTTAAATATGTACAAATTCCTATAATGCAAGTCCATATATAATAAGTACCAAAGGAAATATCAAAGAGAGGTCTTTGAGCTTTGGATAGAACACAATTAATTCCATCTTGAAAGATTGATGGAGAAGGAATTTCCATGTTGGCCATGTAATAACTACGAACAGCTTTGTTCCTTTAAGAGGAAGGGAATCTATGACCACTAGAGTTAACTTCACTTTTAACCTGGTAAGGTTCAGTGTCTTTTCCAATTAACTTATAGGACAATAAAGGCTGAAATAAAAAAAGTGGTCCCTTATAATTAAATAAGTTTGGATATTCCCAACAAGAACCTAGACCATAAATTTTTTAAATCTTATTTAGATGAATTGGAAAATGCTAGTATTACAGATTAAGAACTGGAAAAGACTGCAGAGGCCATCCTGGTCCAATCTTATTCATTTTTCATATGAAGAAACGGAGGACTAGAAAGAGAAATTGTAATAAAAAATATCACCTCCTGATTACAAACCTTCCTAAGTTTAGCTAGGGTACTTTACAGACAAAAGAAATACAGTCCATTACTAGAGTCATATTTGAATCCCTTTCCAACTCATTAAAATCTGCCAAAAAGTCTGCAAGACTAGTCTATGATGAAGGCTCCTCACGTGCATCTTGTGATGGAGCATCAGACAAAGAGGACTTTAATGAGAAAACATCCGTCATCATCACTATTGTCATCAGTCATCTTGGAAAGTAGAAGATGATGATGACGACGACCACAACGACAATGGCAATACCAGAAACAACCAATAATGTAATATTTCAAGTTCATTTGGTCCTTTTAGACATACAAAATAATGTCTTTGAGAAAGAGATAACAGAGTGACAATTATCCTCTTTTTTATATATGAGTAAACAGTCTCAAAATGGTTATGGGACTTTCACATTCACCAAGCTGGTGAATCCCTTTACTGAAATTTGAAACGAGTTTCCCTGATTTTCAATTTGAATAAACCTCATTTTTTTCTTTCAGTAATTTTTTTTTACCTGACCTAACATCTACTTCAAACCCCAAGAACCACACTGTAACTAGCTACTGTCTTTATTCATAGTATTATTTTGGTCTATGGTGAGTAGCCAACCTCAAATCTATGATCTGGATATGATATCAATCCAAGTTAAAATAAAGTTATGTGGGACGTAGATTAAAATGGAAACAGAACAGTCTTTTCTCTGGTGCTTTTTATTCAGTTAAACTTCATAGATCATATCAGATCAAAATAGACTAGAGTAAGCACTTTCACTGAATCTTTATCATTCAGATAGCCAGAAAAACCAATATTCTAATTGGAGCTTTCATCAATTTCATTAGATAGTCAAATGTTACCCAAGTTACATTGTTTATTTCTCATATATTTTACTGATTGGGAATTCTTCCCAATTCCTATTATAGCTTAAAACTTGGGAATACAGTGAAGTAAACCACTTTAACTTTAGGCAACAGTCAGAGAGATTATGGTCTTTTCATTGGTCAAGTCATATTTATCCATCTAAATCCTGATTTGGAAAAGAAAATGATGGTTGGAGAATGGGCTCTCTGGTTTTTATCTATTTAAACCAAGGCCTCTATGTGCCTTTGACTCTCTGAGGAAGACTATGGACAGCTTTTCAGAATAATATTTTGCATTTATAAAATAAAATGCATATAATTATGAAGGAAACTAGTAATGTTGAAAAAGAATATAACAGAACATTGAGTAAAATATATGAAAATATTTTAAAAATTAACCACTTCACAAATCCCAGTATAACAACTCCTGTTATAAACTGTAATACAAAAGTTTAATTGTACCATTGCATAATAAAAAGTCAAACTTAAAGAAATTTGCAATACTGAAGCTGAGAGGCAGAAGGGAGTGTGAAACTTAGAACAAAATATAAAATATTGTATCCTAATCTTGGAATGAACCATTGAAAACAGGCTGTGAAAATATAGCTTGTATAATGACTAAGCCTCAAAGGTCCTTAGAATACAGAATGGTGGAATATAAAGTACAAACAAACAAATAAAATGCAGAGCTACAAAAGTCCTTAGAAATTGAAAAACTTGAGCAAGAAGAAACCTTAAATGTCCCCTATACTCTTATTAAACAAATGAGAAAATTGAAACCTGGAAATGGATTTATTTTCCTAAAGTCACACTAATTATGGATATCCAAGAATCATTTATTAAAATGACTGAAAAATCAAATTATCTGTTTGTTCTAAGGCTATTCAAGTTGCTGTATTTAATATACTGTCTTCTAAACTTTGTTAGAACACTTCAGTACTTTTTCATAGAGTTGGCAGTTCTCCAAATTGTGCATATGAAATTGACATTGACCAGTAGGAATAAAACATCTCAATGTGAAATATGCTTAGAAAACCAGTATCTCATTATATTGTTAGCAAG
>JAQQSK010011415.1:0-12288 GCA_028658325.1 Potorous gilbertii | reverse complement strand
CAAATGGTGAGAAAATTTTGGAACCCAAAATCTTGTGAAAATGAATGTAAAAAGCTAAATAAATTTATTTTAAAAAAATTAATTAAATAAAAAAAAAGAAAGAAACTATAAATTTCTATTTGATACCACTTGCTATCCAACCCCATTTTGTCCATTTCAGATAAGAATGAGGTTCATCCTCACACATCCCCACACATCCCCATCCCTTCTGCCATGTTTTTACATGTCTCTTTTCACTCATCCTATTAATAGTAAATAGCAATTTCCACCCAATTCTTTCTTCTTTCTGCATTACTATGTTCCATTTATTCTCCTTTATCTTAAAAACTTTAGAACAGAACCAATCCACCTCTGGTCCTCTGTTTTTCTTTTTTAGCTCCTTTAATATCCTTTGAAGACATTAAGGTTCCTACTGCTATTTCTTTTCTCCCTGTTAAAATGTTAGCATTATATCATCACAATATTCCTTCTAATTGCTCAAATAAATTTGCTTTTTTGAAAGGTTTTTCTTGATGGTTGTATGTGCATTTCAAATTTGACTCAGCTGTAGTATTTTCATCAGAAATCTTGAAGGTTCTCACTAAAAGTCAAATCCCCTATACTGACACTTCCTTATATACCCTAACTTCTTAATTCTTCAATTTACTTATTTCTCAAGGCCTACTTCTCCATCCATCTCAATTACACACAGAGATGGTCAATGATCTTACCATCACCCACATGTAGCCCACTTCCACATTCATGAACTCTGAAATAATCATCTGTTGCCATTCCACCTCTCTCTCTATCTTGTGTTTCCTCAGCCTGTTCTTCATCCTCAACATGACCTCCAACCCCTTCACCCCCTCAGTTCTCAGTTCATCACCCTTGTACTGAGTACACTCTTCTTCCTTCCCTATCAGTTTTCTGTGAGGAATAAATTAAACTCTACACTGTGCTCTTCTATCAAGTCCTTTGGCCCCTTATCTTATCAAAATTTTTCCCTTTCAAATCTCAGACTTGGTCTATTCTCATTATCTTCAACTTTTGTTTCTAGTCACATACTGTTGAATGAAGCAAGAGAAAATGGTGAAACCATATTGATTGGGCCCATACAAATTCATATTATATAAACTTGACTATTGGGCCACTATTGTGAATCAACTTGCTATCCCACTCACCGTAGCAGTTTTTCCAAAACTTTTAATTTCTCCTCAAACCTCCACTGCTCCCCCTCCTTCCACTCTCTCAATTGATAACCTAGCTTCATATTTCACCTAAAATCTGAGGTCATTCTCTAAGAACCCTCTCTTTGCCCACCCTGCTCATCTTGTATCACTTTGCCTTCCAATTCCACCTTCACTCCTGCCTCCTAGGAAGAGATAGCACTTCTTTGTGACAAAGAAAACAGTTCTATGTGCGCAAGGGATCACATTTCATCCCATCTTCACCAGCAGATTGTCTTCTCCGTCATGCCCATCCTCTCACTTATCTTCACTCTCTCCTTCTCTACTGGCTTCTTCCCTACAAACATGCTCATGTCTCCCCTATCTTCAAACAATCATCACTTGATCAGTCCATTCTACATCCATTCTCTCTTTCATGGCTAAACTCCTTGAGAAGTCATCTACAAGCCATGCCTCTACTTCCTTTCCTCTCACTCTCTTCTTGACTCTCTTCAGTCTGGCTTCCAAGTTTATCATTAAACTGAAATTGTTCCCTCTAAAAGTACCAATAATCTCTTAATTACCAGATTTAATGGACTTTTTCCGATTTTCATGACTTTAATCTCTCGCTTCTACCTGTCTGGTTGCTCCTTCTCTGTTTCCTTGGTTGAATCTTCATCCAGATCACTCCTGCTAACTTCAAGTGTCCCTCAAGGTTCTGTCCTTCCGCAAAGAGATTTTCCTGGTCCCCATAACATTAGTGCCTTCACTCTGAGATTATTTACAATTTATCCTGAATATATCTTGTATAGTCATAGTTGTTTACATATTGTTTTCCATTAGGCTGTGAGTTACTTGAGGGCAGATTTTTTCCTCTATTTGCATCCCCTGGGCTTGTTATGTAGTAGCATTTTTAAAATATTTGTTGATTTTATTTGACTATAAAACTGTACTCAGCTTTGAAAGGTAATTTTTTCTTGATTTTACACCTATTTTTTTTTTTGTTTCCTAGGATATTGTATTCCAAGATCTCCTTGAAAGAACTGTTGTTGTTGTTTTTTTTGCCTGTCTTTATGTCCTCAATACAGCACAGTTCATGGTACATGTCATCTACTTTAAAAATGTGAGTTGATTGTTTGATTTATATTAAATGCTACCAGGGTTTATGTGATTCTGACTATGGTTCCTTGATACTTGATTTGCTTTTTTCTGGATGTTTTTCTGTATTCCTTCATTGCTGTGGGAGCTTTAGATTTTAACTTTGATGTTCATATGACTTTTTCTGTTGGGATTTCTTTCTTGGGGTGATCAGTGGATTCTTCCTGCCTTCATTCTGTTCTGTGATTGTAATAGATCTAGACAATTTTCAATTTGATTTCTTGAAATATAGCATCAACTTTTTTCTTTAACCATAATTATTGGAGTCCATTAGAATAAATGGAGCCAAATTATCTTAAATTATCTTTCACTTGTTTTTCAGGTCAATCGCTTTGGATTTGGGGTGCTTGCATTTTGTTTTATTTTTTCAACCTCTTGATTTTGTTCTAATATTTCTTGGTGTTTCATGGAATCATTGATTTATTTTGTGTATTCTAATTGCCAAGTATTCCACTTCTTGGGTAAGATTTACCATTTTCTCTTGCAAGTTATTTATTCTCCATCCAATTTTTTATTCTTTTCATTTGATTTTTTTAAATCTCTTGCTTCATTCTTTCTAAGGATTCATTTAGGAATTGTGGAAACTCCACTTTTTTTCCTTTCCTTGCAGTTGTTACGGAATTATTCCCTCCTTTTGGGGGATCTCTAGATTTGTAATATTTTTTATACAAGTCCAGATTTTCATTGATTTATTCATTTATCTGGCTTTAATTCCTGAACTCAAGCTTTGCATCAGAGTTACCACCTCCTCCTTCATCTTTTGTTTGGGCTCACCTTCCCTACTTGATCTTGTCTTGGGTTCTCTGGGTTCTTGCCCTGACCTCCAGATTCCATAGTTAGATACCTCCCCATATTGAATCACTGAAGTTTGGAGAATTGGAGCTTTATGTTCTTCTATGGTATCTCAAGATGTAATACTAGGAAACTCAGAGCCCCAAATACCTGGGTTGTTCCAATCTGAGTATTGCTAAACTGCTCTATCCCTCAACAGCCCCTGAATTAAATCTACAATCACATTTTAACTCTCTCTAGATAGAAAGCCCTGCAGGCTACACATGCTGTCTCTGGCCCTTCTCTGGTCCTTTTATGAGGCAATCAATGGACTTGTTTGCCTGCTCTGATGCTGGCTTTCCTGGCAGAACCCTGTCCTATTAACTGTGGCTTTTTGTGCATGTCTGGTGTGGAAAAAAATAACTTACTGTCATTTATAATAGGATTTCTTGATCGGTATAAAGTCTGGTATAAATTTCAGGTTTTTGCTGGATTAGGTGTGTGGTACCTACACAGCCTGCCTCTGTTCAGTTGGCCAGAAGTTGTCACAGATACCATCTCAAGGAAGATCCTGGAGTTCAAGGCTATTACGGCAAAGTTAGGAGAGGAAGGGAATGGTATTATACTGTATAAGCCTGGCAAAGACTTGGAAACTACAGAAACTCTCAGAAAAAAAAATTATGAACTGATAAGCACCCCAGGCAATGACGGAACAAAGTACAGGCAATTTTACTTTCCAATCTCCCTAGAAGTTGCAATTTTATTTTTTCTATTTTGCATGCTAGAGTGTAGAAAGATAGTCATACTTTCATGAAAAGGAAGGAGTGAATTGTTTGGAAAGAGAAAGTCACACCCCTTAAGAGAAGTGAATTGTTAGAAAAACTCTTCCCACATGAAAAGAGAAGAAGGAAAGAAGTCTGAGAATGCTCAAACAAGTCATCTGTTTCAGGGGATAATTGACAGCTCAGCCTGTCTTGACTGAATTACATTTGCTGGTTATATTTACCACAAGGAAGAGTGAGAGAGGGGTGTAATTTCAAGGAATGGCGATGATATTCTTTAAGTCATCCATCGATAAAATTTTAAATTTAATAATTCTAAAAACAGTTAAACATGTGATTTCAGAATTTCTACTTCTTTGTTTAAAAAAGAAAAGGATCTATATTCTTTTAATTATTTGCATTGATTACTCATTTAACCACTTCTAATGGATCCCATCTTCTCCAGAGCTCAGAGATGTAAGAAAGTAGTCTTGTGAGAAGGGCATTTCCTGTGTCTTCTGAGCCAGCTAAACCAGGCAAGTCCCATGGAAACCAAAGTCTTCAATCTGGTACAAGACCAAGAAGGAGATGAGGAAATTTCAGATTCATGGTGGGAACAGCAGGCCCTTGAAGTATTGAGTGGGGTGGGAGGGAAGAGCATGGGAGGAAAGCCAGGAAGGTTGGCTGACACCAAACAACAATAAAGAAAAGCAAAATTATTTAGGTCATTTCAGTAAAAATTCTGTTGGAAAGGATTTAATTTCTGTCCCAAGTTATGAACTTATAGTTTTGTTTTTTAGAAGGGAGTTTCATTTCTATATAGGTTGATGGCAGAAGAACATCCAATTCCCAGCTGGTCCCTCTGCCTTTGGAAATTGAAGGACTAGGCCTGGGAGAATGGCAATGTAAGGGAAGTGACTTTGACTATTGAGATAATGCCATGGATTACATCAATAGGGTTGTATCATTGTCTTGAGGATGAAAAGAGGGTAAATTGGAAGTAGGATACCTGTAGAAATATAGTCTGTAAACCTTTTTTATCTCAGAAGTGGTCAAGGTAAGGGCGAGGACTACTATGGAGGGGACTTCTCTAATAGTTGTTAAAGGTCTAGCATCAATTTAGACAAATCAACTAATAAGTCTATATAAAAATTTCTCATTTTGAAATAATTCCAATTTTTTAAATGTCCATTTGGCATGATAATAAAGAAATGGCAATATCCAACAACCATCTTCAGTCCTGTGCTACCACATGACCTTCACTAGACCAACAGACCACTCACAGATACCAAAACATGAAGGTGAAAGATTGGGTGTCTCAAAGAATCAGGGTCATTAAAGGACTTGATCCCAGGGCTTGATCCTCTTTAAGGAAACTCAAGCTACTTCTGAGTCAGGGACCAGAAAGCACTGTTATGATTTAGCTGAACTAGGAGTGCGATGAGGTAGAGACACAAAATAATTGGGCCTCTTCCAACATTTCCTGGATGGATAAAATTAACTTAATGAATGGGGTAGGGAGAGATGCATAATCTCAAAGTTATAGAAGTCCTTTAGGTTTGGATTTGGGGTAGAGGGGTGGGGTTAACAGAAAAGGAGTTGAAGATTTCTTTTTCCTTCTATATTATAGTTTACACTGGGGAAAAAAGCTCCCCAAAGGAGCCTGTGATCTGAATTTGGATGATCATTGAACTGGGAGGAAATTTAGAGGCCATCTAACCAAACAAATATTTATTAAGTGACTAGTACATAGAAGACCCTGGGTTGGGTGTCCAAATCAAAGATCAAAAGAACAAAATCTCTGCCTTCAAAGAGTTGACCCTCAAAGAGATGGAAGGAATCCATATGCATATAGAGGTATATCCACTATAACTACCTGATCCATTTTCACAAATGAAGAAACAGGCTCAGAGAGGATGAATCATTCACCTAAAAGTCACTCAGTGAATGACAAATACAGGAAAAAATGTGCCACTTGAAAAACTGGGACAGAACTATCCAGGTAATTTATCATTCAGTGTTTACTCCTATTCTCTCTCTCCAGTTCAGGACAGCCCAACAGTGTGCCCTCCCTGAGCAGGAAGCAGTAGGAATCTCGGTCCTCAGCAGCACCTGCCAAGAATGTAATGTGATGAAAGGGGAGAAAAAAACCACTGTGTGTTCTCCCCACCCCCATCCAGAGTAGATTCAAAGTGACCTCTGAACCAGAAGGTCATAAGGTCAGATCAAATAAAATTAATATACTCCTAATATACAAATAGAATAAAGTTTGTATAGTTTTTCAAAAATGAATTGAAAATGAAGCTACTGTGGGAGCCCAACTCTAAAATAATCTTTTCTCATTTAAAACATTGTAAATGACATCTCCCCCTCCTCAACTTAAGAACAAAACATAAAAATATTTTCTCATATCCATTTAATATTTTTGCCCTAACATGGTAAAATGGGGTGGGAAAGGGAAGTTTTGTTTTGCGATTTTAACAAATCTAGTCTCAAATGAGGGGACTATGTTATGAACCTCCGGTCTCCAGTGCTCCCTCCAGATGTTTATAAGAGCAACCTGTGTGAACCGAACATTCCAGTTTTCCCATTAGGGTTAAATCAGGCAAGCCTTCCTATTGTCCTATTTTCCATTACCTCCTCCTCTTCTCCCCTCCTTCCTTGCCCCCTCTCCCCAAGAACACTATCTCTTATCAGAGACTCATCAAGAGCAAGACCATGGGAAGGAAAGTTCAGCCATGTGAAAACAAAGTAATTGTTCAGGGTTTGAAAGGGGACAGGAATCCAAGGGCTTTGAGAACACAAAAGACACTGTTACCTGAGTCTTCTCAGAAAAGGTTTAGTTGGAAGGTTTTAATTTAAATGTCAAGTTCCCAAATTGGGAAGTTTTTTTTTCTTTTCTTTTTCTGGGAATGTGTGTAACCTTAGTCCAAAAGCTCATTGGTATGGGACCCTTTGCCCATTCATTAAGGAGATCAATGCCTTGGACTGTTGTGAAGATTGTCCAGGAATTGACAAGAATGGGAGAGGGGAGATCTCCAGCCTCCTCAGTCTTTGAACCTTGAATTTCTTTAGGCTCTTCGGGCTTTTCTTTGAGTCTCTTCACTCTCCTTGGGCTTTGGGTGGTTCTGCAGGTAGAACCTCAGTCCTTTGAACAGTGGCAGGATTAATAGCAATAACAATAGCACCTATGTATATAGCACTTTAAAGTTTACAAAGAACTTTCAGGAAGAGAGGATATGAATAGGGAACCCTGTCTGATCCCACCCTCCATTCTCTCCTCAACCCTTAAGAAGCAACCTTTCATTTCAGGATATAAATTTGAGGGGAAGAGTGTCTAAAGGAGGAAGATGGTGATCTTAGTACCGTGATCAAAGTGCTCAAAAACAATTCCAGGAAAGATGATATTTGTAACTCATGAGACCTTTCTCAGTATTAGTATAGTTAGGGAGTATATATATATGTGTGTGTGTGTGTGTGTGTGTGTGTGTGTGTGTGTGTGTGTGTGTGTAGAGAGACAGACAGACAGAGACAGAGGGCACAGGGTGAACTGAATATGAAGGGAGAATACCTAAAAAATAAAATTTACTATTGAGAGGAATGTACTAGGAGAAAGAGAAAGGGAGAGGTAGAACGTAGCAAATCATCATACATAAAAGAGTCAAGAAAGAGCTTTTACAATGGAAGGGAAGTGGGGGAGATGAAAGAGAATAAATGAGCCTTACTCTCATGGGATTTGGCTTAAGAAGGAAATAACACACATTCAATGGGGAATGGAAATCTATTTTACCCTGCAGGAATGCAGGGGGGAAGGGGATAGATAATTGAAGGGACAGCAAATTGGGGAAAGGGATAGTAACCAGAAGCAAACACTATTATGGAGGGACAGATCAAGGGAGAGAATAGAATTAATGGAGGGTAAGAGAGGACAGAGGGAAATGAGTCTAGTCTTTTGCAACATGGCTGTTATGGAAGCGTTTTCCATGGCTACACATTTATGACATATATGAAACTGCTTGCTTTCTCAGAGGATGGGCAAAGAGAGAGAAAGGGAGAGAATATGGAACTCAAAGCTTTAAAAATGAATGTATAAAATTGCTTTTCCATGCAACTAGGAAATAAGATGTACAGGTAAGGGGGTATAGAAATCTATTTTCTCCCTACAGGAAAGTAGAGGGGAGGAGGGTGGATGAACAGGTGGGAGGTGATAGAAAGAAGGACAGGCTGGGGGAAGGGGTGGATGGAGTGCTCGCAGTCTTGGGGTACCCTGGTGGAGAGAGATGGGGAGAAAATTTGGAATTCAAATTTGTGGAATTCAAATTCACTTGCAGAAGTGAATGTTAAAAACTGAAAAACAAATTATATATTGAAAAAAGTCCTATGGATTGCAAAAAAGTGCAAGGAGAGACTGGATCTTGCTGCTTCAAGAAATCTTTTTTATGAATTTGTCATTAACCTGGGTGTGTGTGAGTAGCAGAGTATGTGTGTGGAGGGGGAGGAGAACTAGAAAAATAACATAAATCTTCTATTCTTCCCCTCCAATTATCTTCTATACATACTTAATCTTATATCTTTTAGGTACATTTTTTTCATGTTGTCTCTCTCATTAGAATAAAAGTTCCTTGAGGGCAGGGATCCTGTCCTCAGTGTGGTCACAATACAGTAAGGATTTAATAAAGTTTATTGTCTGACTGTCTATCTCCATTTGGGATATTTATGAAGGGGACTGGACTGTGGTGGTGGGAGGTAGAGAGAGTATGGCATGGGAAAGAGGGAAGAAGGAGGGCAGAGTGATCTTCCTCTCCTAGACTCAACCAAGAAAGACATTAAAATGAAGAGCAATCTAATGGGACATACTGCCTAAAAGAAATTAAGGCTGAATTGAAGAAAAATAATTATTTTCTTTTATTGGCAACCTATGAAACAGGAAAGGCAGCCTCTCTGCAAATTGTTCCTAACAGATTAACTGATTCTAACTGATATCACTTCAACTAGAAGCAGTGTCCCCAAGCAGTAAATCTCCTCAGTTCCAAGGCTCAGTAAATGGTTGTGAAAAAGCTTTGGTGAAGTAGATTCTCAGAGTATCCCAAGCCAGTAAAACCAAACACCCTTCATAAAGAGCAGAGCCCTCAGTCCAGCGGCAGAAACCTTTTCTAAGAGAAAGTGGTATGGCAACTCAGCCCTTTGGGGGAGGGGGCAGACCCAAAGGTGAGGGAAAGCCAGGAGGGAAGTGATGCCATAGTGTAAGAAAGACAGTTATGATGAGAGAGGGCATCCTAGGGACTTTGACCACCAATTAGAGTAAAATTAGGACACATTTGGATTTAACTTCTTTGGTCAAAAAGGATTGGTGATACTCAAATGCCAGAGCCCAGGTATTCTTACTAAACTTGTATTTCCTCTCTAGATTAGGAATTCTTCAACTTTTTTGTGTACCGACTTTGTGAGGCCCATGGACCCCTTATTAAAATGTTTTAATTTAATTTTTAATCTTAAAAAATACCAAATTTCAGAGGTCAGTAAAAATATATTTGTTATATATAGATACTATATATCGATATAATCATTATATATAGATATTATATACCTATATAGATACACTATATCCATATAGATATTATATCTATATTGACATTCTGCTCATCCTTCATTGCTGAAGAAGACCATGCCATAAGAGAAATGATGATATGACTTGCACTTGACTTTGTTTTGAGTGAGGGAAGTCTGTGCAAGATCACCAGCCTCACTTCTCCTCCAGAGTCGTCTGAATCCAATGACCAGATATTCATCAGGATGACTGGAGATGACCCAGGTTGCAGTGGGAGACCTTGGGCTCTTTAGGCCAAAGTCTTTGCGGGTACTCACTTAGTGTGAGGCAATGCCTATTCATTGAATAGGCCTGTTTAAGAAATGGCCAGGGCATGGCCCCTTAACGGGGCCAAGAAAAAGAAAAACAACATTCTGGGTGGGAAATAACAACAGTTACTATTGTTAATCACTAAAGCTAGGAGGGTTCAGGGGAGCTGTTTGGCAGGGGCCCACTGGCATCCCAGCTTCAGAGTGCAGTAGGTTTTAGGTTTTGGGAGATGACAGGACAGAAGGGAAGGGGAGGGAAAAAACCCAAGTCAACTGGACGTCTTTTGGCAATCCAATTTATCATTCTTTGGAGAGGAGAAGGAAGGGGAAGGGGAGGAGGACAGGAGAGGAGAAGTTGAGTTAACCTGCTAACTTGGTCCCCATTCAACCAGCTGCATCTACTCATAAGATTGTGTTCATCATATATTATATATCTGTATAGATATTATATTCCTATATCTATGTAAATATTATTTATCTATATCTATGTAGATCTCTATATAGATATATATTACATAAAAATATGGGAATATATAAATAAATATAGATATATACAAATTTTATATATATATATATATATATATATATATATTTTTTTTTTTTTCCCCTATCCAAGGTCATGAACACTGAAATCTATTCATAGACATCTTCTGTAGATCCTAGGTTTGGAAGCCCTATTCTCAAGGTTGTTCTTCAAAATAAAATAAACAACAGAAACAAAAACCTTCTCTAGTATCTCTTACATTATTTTTTCTCTTTTGTGTTTGACTGTAACAATAATTAAACTTCCCCTTTCAAAAAAGAAGTATTTTATTACTTTATTGGCCAGTGAATAAATATTTAATGAGAACCTGCTATGTGCCAGACACTCTGCTAAGCACTGGGGATACAAAGAAAGGCAAAAGTAGTTTCCTGCCCTTAAGATGCTCACATTCTAATGATGGAAATAATATATAAAAACTAGGTAAAGAAAAAGAGATAAGCAGAAGAAGAGAAAGATAACCTCAGAGCAGAAGGCATTAATGACTAGGGATGGAGAAAGTTCAACTGTAAAAGGTACGATTTGAGCTGAGTCTTGAAGGAAGTCAGGGCAGTGATGATGGAGGGCATTCTAGGCATAGGGCAGCAGCCATTTGTGAAGGTCCAGAAATGGGGCATGGTCATGTACATGCTCAAAGAATAGCAAGTAAGCCTGTATGCTGGATTATGAGCTCCTTGAGGGCAGGGACTGTCTTTTGCCCCTTTTTGTATCCCCAGTACTTGGCACTTAGTAAGGGCTTAATAAATGTGATTGATTGATTTGATTATGGAGTGTATGAAGAGGACTAAAGGATAGGAAGAATGAAAAGATAGGTTGAAAGAGGCCAAATTATGAAAAGTTTTAAATGCCAAACAAAGGACTTTATATTTGATCCTGGAGGTAACAGAGAGACATCTAGTTTTATGGAGGAGGCACGGGAGGAAGTAGAGGGAGGTATCAGACTTATAATTAAGAAAAATCATTTGGGCAGCCAAAGGGAGGAGAGATTAGAGTAGGAAGAGACTTGAGGCTGGGAAATCAAGGCCATATTACAATAATCCAAGCAAGAGCTGTTGAGAGTCTGAACTAGGGTGGCAGTTACATTATCAGAGAGAAAGAAATATATATGGAAGATGTTGAAAAGGTAGGAAATAAGATCTGGCAACAAACTGAATATATGGGCAGTGCAAGTAAGAAATTGAGGTTGACATAGAGGTTACTCGCGTGGGTAACTGAAAGATATCAGTGCCATTGACTATAATAGGAAAATTCAAAATTAGGGAAAGTTTGGGGAGGAAAGAAAACAAACTGTTTTGGGCATGTTGAGTCCAGGAGAGCAGGACATCCATCTCAAGATGTTCAATAGGCAGTTGGTAATGCAGGACTATATAGCTCAGGAGACAGAATAAAGTTAGATAAATAAGCCTTGGAATCACTGGCATAAAAATGATAATGGAACCCATGGGAATTGATGAAATTACCAAGTAAACTAGTATAAAGAGAAAAGAGCAGAGGGCCCAGGATGGAACCTTGGGAAACACTCATGGTTAGTGGGCATGACATGGATAAATAACCAGCAAAGGAGATTTTGAAGGCATGTCCTAGAACCTGGGGAGAGTAGTCTCATGAAAACCTGGAAAAGAGAAAAAAAGTGATCAGTAGTGTCAAATGCTGCAGAAAGGTCATGAGCATTAAGAAAAAGCCACGGGGGGCGGAGCCAAGATGGTGGAGTAGAAAGACTCACCTATGCTAGCTCCAAACCCACAGCCCATGGATTTCCTCTAAAAAGAACTCCCGACAAATTCTGGAACAGTGGAAGCCACGCAGCAACACAGTGAAGGAGATTTCCGTTGCAGAGAGCCCTGAAAAACCGATCCCAAAGGTCCATCCCACACCAGACGGGAGTGGAGCCTTCCCCTGCCCTGGCCACACAGCACTGAGAGGAGCGAGCAGATCCGAGCAGGCTTCAGGGACAGAATCTCCAGCGGCCGCGAAGGTCCCTCCACCCACAGACGCACAGGTCAGTGAGAGAGACAGGCTGAGAGGGGAGCCGGGTATCTCCGGGACTCAGGCCCCC
>JAQQSK010011414.1:0-12289 GCA_028658325.1 Potorous gilbertii | reverse complement strand
TTGTGGATGGAATTGAATGTGGATGGAATCTACCTGTTTTATCCACTTTATTAGACTATATATATTATATTCTCTTCCTTACCCTTCTCCAGGAACTAAAAGTGTTGTTAGAAGTGGGCCCAACAGAGGCACCCTTTTAGCTCAGTTTCGATTTTGGGACAAAATGAGACACTCCTAGTTTATTTAAAAGTTAACAAAATGAAGTTTACTTAGCTCAACATATACATCTACCAATTTGGAGAAGCCCCAACTCTTTGTGGGTGTGATTATGTATGCTCCTTGATGACTAGAAAGCTGTGTCAAAGGAAACCTGATGTTATATCAGGTCTTCGGGAAATTTTTGTTGCCTTTTAGGGAAAACACATCCTTAAACATGGGAGAACATGAAATTCTGGTCCTATCACAATTACATATGTTAGACCTTTAAAAACTATTCTCATGAAAAAAATAATGCATATTTATGGTCAAATGGAGAATAATGTAAGCTACCAATAGTTTTTCATAATTTAATACTTTAAGGATTTGGGATTTAATTAATGTTAGTACTTCCTTACTAACTGATCTCAATCACTCTATGACCTAGAAGAATCATAAAATTATAGCTTTAGGTTTGGGAGGATCTTAGAGTTCCTCTAGTCCAACCTCTCTTTTTATAGATGAAGAAACTGAGGCCCAGAAAAATGGGGTTACATAAGTAGATGGTTTTTGGGAATTTGTGTGGAAAAATTCTGAATCACATTGCAGCCAACATGCTGATGAGACTATTAAAGTTTAGCTAGAATGGGCCTCTGTGTGACCTATGAACTACCAATAGGCTTGTAGCAGAAACCTTTTCATACAGATAGAAACTGCTAGAGTCTATGCTTCATCAGCATATGTTTTAACTACCTGTCTAACAATTGTATAAGTAGTAGAAGCTCTTAATGATACTACTGGGACAGGAAGAACTCTCACCAGTTCTTGAGTCGAATGTACTCCGAAGTTAGTTAGATTTAACAATTTTGGGGGATCTTCTCTCTTGCTTTTCATAGAACAGTGAAGCTGAACACCTCAGGTAATTAGACTGGGAGAGAGAGAGGGAGAGAGAGAGAGAGAGAGAGAGAGAGAGAGAGAGAGAGAGAGACAGAGAGAGAGAGAGAGAGAGATCAGAACACACACACCAGACATGCACAGACAGAAACAAATACAGAAAGATCCACACAGACACATACAGAGAGACAGAGAAATAAAGACAGAAATACAAAGAGAAGAATAGAAAGGTGGAAAGTCAGAGACAGAGACAGTAACAGACATTCAGAGAGAGAGACACACACATAAACACAGACATGCAGAGAGAAACAGCAGACGGACACAGAGAGGTACTTAAGGGGCATTGTCAGAATATATGTTATGGGGAATTTTTAGCTTGATATTGATATACCTATCTAGCATCAATTGAACTACCAAGCACAGGTGCCATCAGGGGAATCACTAATTAGTTCAACAATATACAAATCTATCAATCATGACTCTATATAATAAAATTAGAATCCTTAATAATAATCCTAGAAATATAAGGCACACAATTATTCCTATAAAGGGGATTATAATGGATTTGAATTGATACTTTTCTTAAGTCCAGCAGAATCTTTTTAGCAGAGAGAAAGGGAAAAGGAGAGCAAAAGGAGGAAACCAAAGAGCAAAACAAGATCTCAGTCCCTTTTTTATTGATGATGGAGGTGGGAGAATGGGAAAAAAAAGAAAAATAGAAACAAATTCAATAAGCTACATTCTGGTGGTGGAGGGAAGGAAAAGAAAATGGAAATGGTACACAACACACATTTTCACTCAAGTTGCATGCTAACAAGTAAAAAGAACTGGAAAGAAGATCAAGATATAGAGGACTCAAATCCCTAATTAGTATTTTGGTTAAATTAGCTCTCACAGTCATCTTTGTGTTCTATCACTGATGATAAAGCAATACTTTTTTACTTGGGAAGCTCTGCCCATATAAGTAGCCAATATAGAAAGAAGAGATGACCCCGGTTAAATGAAGAAATGTATTTCTCCTCTTGGGATCTGTGGTATTGAATCAAAAAGGCCCTCTGTGTTAGAAAGTTGCCAATTCAAATCTGTGAATGCACAAATCATTTTAATATATTAATTTAATATATTATTCTCAATTCAAGGAATAAAACAAGAATTCTATAATGTGGTACAATAAAAAAAGATGATTGCACATGAAATTACAAGTCTACCATGTAAAACCTTCTATTACCTGTAAATATACAAGAGTTATTGTGTAAATTTCTTTTTTTCCTTTTCCCTTTTGTTCTTTTTCTTTCCCCTGCCTACCATGCTAGAGATGGCTATCATTAGACACAAATAATTATATATACATACATATATACACACACATATACATGTACACATGTGTATATATGCATATGTATATATAAGCATGTAAATTTGTAGATGTATTGTGTGTATATATGCATGTATATGAACATGTATGTAAATACATGTGTATAAGTATATGTAGAAGTGTGCATATGGCATAAGTGTATATATGCATATGTGATGTATGTATGAGCATATATACATGTGTGTATATGTATGTGTGCACATATACACAAACATATATAGGAACAAATATATGTAAAATATTGGATACATACTTTTATTAAATCAGTTCTTTCTCTGGATGAAGATAGTTTCTTTTTCCATATGCACTTTATTTTTAATTTGTATACTTATAGTAGTCAAAATGATTGAGAAAAATTAGCCAGCAATCATGGAAAGATCAAGGCAATAAAGTGAAAAGAAAATGAATCTGTACACCAGAAGTAAAGATTAAGTGATGGTGATTTTGAACCATACTTGAATCCATAGGAAAGGCCCAATCACTTAGCCCAGTCATGTCAGACCTACCAAGTTATCATAGTTCTTCAATAGGCTTCTCCTATTCATTGGGATAGGCTGACTATTCTACATGCTCTACTTAATAATTATGGACATCTTAGCAACAAAGCATGTCTTTGTACCAGATGTTACCTTTGGACAACCAAGATGTTACCTTTGCACTCTGTTTCTTCTTTGACATGGCTTTAATTTCTTTCTTAATGGGATTGATGTCTTAGCTTGGGGGAATAGCCATTCTCAGGGACAGTCTACTTAAAGATCTGGATAAAATGACAATTATGGTTGTATATCTAGTTTCTTAGGTAGGACCATGATTTCCCCCCAAAATACTTATTAATTTGTTTTCAGTTTTCAACAATCACTTCCATAAATTTCAAATTTTCTCCCCCTCCCTCCCCAAGATGACATGCAATCTTATAATCTACACATACATTCCTATTAAACATATTTTCACATTAGTCATGCTGCATAGAAGAATTAAAACAAATGGAAGAAACCATGAGGAAAAAAAAACATAACAAAAGAGAAAATAGTTGCTTCATTATGAGTTCTGAATCCGTAGTTCTTTTCCTGGATGTGGATGTATCCACATTGTATCATGAGTCCTTTGGAAATGTTTTAGGCCCTTGCATTGCTGTGAAGGGCTAGGTCTATCAAAAACAGTCCTTTCACACTGTGGGTGTTATTGTATATAATGTTCTCTTGGTTCTGCTCACTTCACTCAACATCAGTCCATATAAGTTTTTCCAGGTTTTTCTGGAATCTGCTTATTCATCATTTCTTATAGCACAATAGTATTCTGTTACATTCATATACCTCAAATTGTCCAGTCATTCCCTAATTGATGGGCATCCCCTCAATTTTCAGCTCTTGGCCACTATAAAAAGAGGTGCTATAAATATTTTTGTACATGTGAGTCCCTTTTCCGTAGAATCATGATTGATGAACAGTCAGCTTTTGCCAATAAACCCTGAATAGTATGAATGCTATAGACCAAGAGATGGAAACACTGAAGCTGGTTAGCACAGATATTATTAGCAGTGCTCCAAAGGTTGGCAGTTCTGCAGTTGGCAGTGATTTCATCAGTAACATGGTGGCATCCACCATGGCTCCTCCCAAACCAACATCTTGGGTTGATATTGTGAGGAAATCTGCAAAATAATAGCTCAAGCTGAAGACCAAGAATGTCATGGTAAGGTCAAGTTTCCATTGCCCCTAACAAAACATAATATAGATATTGGAACTTGGTATTACAAAGGTCCTATAACTGAAACTTCTCCAAGGATTTGGGTCAAAATATTGGTCAGTAGTGTCATCTCAGTCTGTAGGTCAGCAGATAAATAATAGGTACCAGTGATGCAGATGGCAGCAGGGTAACAGTTGCAGCCTCTCCTTCACCACTATCATTCCATTTACCTAGCTTTCTTTTCAACAACAAGAAGCCCAGCCTCCCTGTGAGTAGTAATCCAGAACCATGGCAATGCGTTTGGGCATAGTGGGTGGATGGTAGGTAACAAGGTAGGGAGGCTCTAAACAATTTTGGTCTGTTCCTTCAGAACCTTCCCAATGTTGGAGAAATCATGGTTCCTTGACCATTATAATCCCAAGGATTTTGACTGGAATCTGAAACATGGCTAGGTTTTCATCATTAAGAGGACAGTATCTACAAGTCCATTAAATATAATATCTGCCATAGCAGCAAACATGGGAATAAAAATCTTAATGCTGCTTATCACTCCATGAATGGGAAAGGTACCATCTACTTACTTTTTGGCATCAAGCCTATTGAATACTTTCGTGGCATAATAAAAATAAAATCTGCTATGGACTACAAGAACTGTGTGGGTATGTGGTCCCAGGAGAAAAGAAAGGGAAAGTTTAGTGTTAGATGGATTTTTGTGAAGGAAATTCCTGATGGTCATTGCAGAAAAATGAGAATAAACCAATGACTGTGATGGCAAGCAAAGTGGGATCTTTTACTGTTTTTGTTTTAGTATAATCAGGTGCCTCTGATTAAATCTTGCCTTTATCAAGGAAGAGTCTTTACTAGGACTGAAGTATAGAAACAAGAGTTTCTTTAACTAGAAACAGTATATGTATTTGTATTGTTAATATGATTAAAAATCTTCCCCACTCACATTAAGGGGAGTTTGATTAGGGAAGATTTGTAGGAAGGCCCACACCTTTTGTTAATGAGGCACCAGTTTTCAAGGGTTGGGATTCCCTCTGGCTCTAACAAAGGTACAAATATTCTGAGGGTGAGGTTCTATTTGGGCCTTTACTGACTACAAGTGTTTGTTTTGCCAGAGGGGGACTCTAGAAAGATGCTAAGGAGCCCCTCTCACCCTCCCTCTTGGAAAACCCTTATGTCAGTGCTTCCCTCTCTAGTAACTATAGTCAGACAGTTGGACCTGTCTGTTGATGGTAAGGCAAAGGAAGCCATGTTTGTTGATCTTTGATTTTTCTTTGTATTTTCTTTGAAGTTCAGGGTGCTATATTTTTCTGTACTTTCTTTATTTTCTGTATATGCTTTTCTGTATTTTCTTTGAAGTTCAGGGTGCTGACTCCCCTGAACTAGGTGAATGATACATGTGTTTGGTTAAAGGTATGATACATGTTCTTGATTAAAGTGATTATTTATTAAAGATGAATGCAGATTGTTAACCCCTCAAAGTTGTCTTTCCTTTTATGAATGCAGATCTAAGAATCTGTGATAGTAGGCCCCACTGTGTATGTTGGGGTGCTTACTGTTACAATGACCAGCTGCAAAGACAACCAGGAAGTGTCCCTAGAAAAGGCTAAACAGGTCTTGAAAATCATTGCCAACTTCAAACACACCACCTGAAATATTGATGACTTCTCACCCAATGATAAATGCCAAGTGGAGGAAAGTGTTTAAAAGGAAGACCAAGGTCATGTCAAATAAAGGCCTTTCCTGTGAAGACTGCAGCAGTGGTTGCACTTAAATATTCTCCTGAGAGAGAGAAATAACCTTTGAAAGAATTAGGATTTTTTTTCTTAATTTCATTGAATTCAAAGAAACAATTACTTGCAGTTAAAAGTATTGAAATTTCACCAAAGACATAGGACTTAACTAAAATGGGGAAATGAGGAAAAAACAATTTAAAAAACCCCTCTAGATAGTTTTATATAAAAATATCCCCTTTCTTTTATCTTCCTTCTGATTTCAGAACATAATGCTGTATTTTTGTCTTTTTACTATGTTTTTCATATTTTAAGGTCTGCAAATGGCATACAGTTTTTTCCTATAATTTTAAGTCCTTTCCTCCCCACCATTTTGACATTTGCATTTGCAACACTGAATCATGAAGAGTTTGGACATCCACACCCAAAAATAGAATTATTTTTTTCTTTCTCAAATGGAAGAACATTTTACGAAAAATTTTTGTCCAGAAAAATCCGGCAAATTATTACCCAAGCTTATGTCTCTAAAAGTGGTTTATTTTCTCTGACCTTTTGTTACTCAAAGTAAAGTACTAGGAGTTCTAAGAAATGTTCTGTTCTTGTACATTTTATAGATTAAGTCATGATTAATTGTATTTCAAAATTAAGAATAGTGGTAAAAACTCGTTTATAGAATATGCACATTTTGGAAGAGAAAAATATAAAATATGTAGTCAATGTTTCTTCAGTTTCTTGTTCAGTGAATAGAGACAGGACATTTACCTTGTTTTACCTTTAATCATTTTTATACAACAAACATGAGCTGCTGTTGAATGAGAGAGAGAGAGAGAGAGAGAGAGAGAGAGAGAGAGAGAGACAGAAACTAATTAGATTTTTACATCTGTGGGGTAAAATACCATGAAGAGTCAAAGGTGATACCAGCCTGTGTGATGAAAATGATGCCGCTGCAAAAAATGAGGTTTGAATGAGGGATGAATTTCATAGAAAAGGTAATGAATGACATTTTGGACATATTTGATCCATATTATTTCTGAGATGCCTGTAGGACATTCAGTTCAAACTGTCCAATAGGTAGATGGTGATGAGGCTACTTTACTATTACCTTCTCATTTTGGTGAGGTACTCCTGAAACTTGTACTTAAAGGAAGGATCTAGAGTAGTCATTGTTCATTTTTTGGACTTCACCACCCCTCCATTACACCTGTTTTTATGTGTGGTTTTCTTCTATGGGAATGTAAACTCCTTGAAAGTAAGAAATGTCTTTCTTTTTTCTTATATTTGTCTTTTCAATCCCTAGCACAATGCCTGGCACATGGTAAGAATTTAATAAATTATTGTTAACCTGACTTCATGTGTGTTTGGTATTTAGAGGGAGTATTCTGTGCTGCATATAGATAGATCTGGAGCTCATCTGTGTAGGGCATGCTAATCGAAACCGCGGAAACTGATGAGATCTTCAAGGAGAACGATGTAGTAAAAAGAGAAGAGTCTGGAAGAGTAAAACCTTAGGTGACACCCATAGTTAGGGGGGCAGGATATGGGTGATGACTTAGCAAAGGGGAATAAAAATAAGGGGTCACATGAGCAAGCAGAGAATCAAGAGAAAATTAATGTTACGAAATCTAGAGAGGACAAAGTATCCAAGAAGAGAAGGTGGTCAACAGAGTAAAATGTTAAGTGGTTAAGAAAGACGATGAGTGGAAAGGTGGCATTGGATTTGGCAAATAGGAGATGATGAGGAATCTTAGAGAGAATATTTTCAATTCAGTGATAAGATTCTGAATGGAGACAGCAACTGCAGACAGTTTTTTCAAGAATCCATCTATGAAAAGGGAAGAAATGTAGGATGAAAGCTTGAGATTATCACGGTGTTATTATTAATATTATTTAATTTAAATTCTTAATTTATTAAAATTAATAGAATTATTATTTCTGTGGATTGTATAGTTCTTTACATGCTCATATATTGTTATTATTGAGTCATTTCAGTTGGGTTCAATTTTTCTTGACCCCACTTGGGGTTCTCTAAGCAAAGATTTTAGGTGGTTAGCCATTGGCTCATTATTACAAGTGAGGAACTGAGTCAAGCAGGGTTAAGTGACTTACCCAGGGTCATACAGCAAATAAGCGTTTGAAGCCATATTTGAAATCAGGAAGGTGATTCTTTCTTACTTTAGGCCTAGTACTCAATCCACTGTGCCACCTAGGTTTCCCATGTGCTTAAATAGCAGAAAGAAAACAGTAAAATGTAAATTATATTGAAGGTTGAAGAGTATGTTGAAGATTCCATTGAGAAATGAGGGTGATGGTGGGGACCATCTGGTGGAGAAAATTAAAAAAATATATAGAGTCAAAGGTGTAAGTAGAAGAGTTGGCTTTGGTGATGATAGAAACTATTTTTTTGACAGAGGGTGAAATGAAGGAAAACAGTGAGAAATGACATTAAGGGGTTTTGAGATGTAGAGATGGGTTGAAGAGGGAATTCATGACATGTGACCTCTATTTTCTTAGGAGAATATGAAGTGAAATTCATGCTGAGAGGACGTTGGAGGAGGAAGGATGGTGGAAATTTTAGAAAGGAAGAGTAGGTTTAAAACAACTTTTGAGTGTAAATATTACTTCAATAAGAGTAACAAGATTGCCTTGCTGTAGTGAAAGCCTAACTGATATTATGGAATATAAATATGTAATAGATTCAGTCATCATGATTGTATAACCATCTACAATGTCATTTGTACCCAGGTAGTAAGAGAGGAGGTATAAGGTAGGAGTAATTCAGGACTACTGCTTATTAACTATAATTTATTAAGGTGGAGGATACCTCATAACAAATCATCTAAGCAAACAGTTATGAAATTTCTTCTTATCCTTTACTAAATTAAAATAAATTGAACTCTAATGGAGCAGTCCCTTCTTCTCATGGACTATTCCGTGATATTGTGACTATCGAGGCAATATTGATCCCTGTGGCTGCAGTTGATGGAGGATAAATGAAATACTTTTATCCGTGGAAAGGAAAATATACTCATGCAGAGGAGAGATGTTTCAATTCGGAAATCAGCTCTATAGATCAAGCAAATAGAATTAAATCCAAGGCCACATAAGAGGTCACTAGTTTACTTAGCATCACAGTTGCTACTGAAAATACACTGAAGGTGAGAGTGAAGATGCCTTGAAGCTTATTGGAAGTGGCATGATATATCACCACACTTTCATCTGGGTTTGGTCTTTAGCAGTAACTAAGGACATTTTATTTCTCTATACCTATACCTTGGATGACGTGAACAATACCATTTTTAAAAAATCCCATAACGTATTATAGTTCTTGAAAATGACAATAGAAACAAGGAATTGTTGAGACAAAAATTTGATGAAGCTCCTAATATTGTAATTACGTAATGACATTTCATTACTTTTTAACTTTGGAGATTTAGAAGGAAGATTTCCAACTTCCTCCATTCAATTTGCAGTAGTACAATAGGTATTGGAAAAGAGGTGGGTATTTATGAGGCTTGACCTTGATTCAGAATTGGCCTGATCCTTCTCAAGGGACCAGTAAGTCATCTTTTGTTATTTGTAGTCCTTGTTCTTTGTTTGTTTCTTTGTTTTCACCACCAACATTCAGTGGGACTCACGATTAGAAAAAGGGAAGATTAATTATCCTATCAGAGTAAATCAGCCTCAGTCATATGAGGTAGCTGGATGATACATTGGACAGAGTGCTGGATGTATAAGTCAAGAAGAGCTGAGGTCCAATACCTCCTCAGACACTTACTAATTGTATGACCTTGGGGATGCTACATAAACTATTAAACTTCATCTGCAAAATTGGGTTAATAACAGCTTCTATTTCACAGGTTTCATGTTAGGATCAAATCAGATAACACATGTAAAAGACTTACTATCTTCATTATTGTTTACTTTGAGAAGGAAATATTCAGGGTGCACACAGATTTTCACCCTCTCTCATTTAGTCTCTCCCTTGAATTCTGAAGAGCATCCTACAGCAATGGCTCTCTCTGAGTCTGAGTCTTTGCCACAGTAATGCTCTCCTTACTCTTTCCCATACTCCTCCCACTGGTCAGATGACATATCTGACCGTATCTTTTCTTTTTTCTTTCCTTTGCCTGACTTACTAGTGGTTCAGAGCATATTACTATTTCTTTTCCTTTTTTTCTTTTTCTCTTTTCTTTTTGTCCTTGTCTCAGAATATTTAGTTTGAAGTTGCTAAACTCTGTGAAGTAATGATTGGTAATCTAATTCTATTTTATTTGCAGAAATATTTGTCTATCAATACCTTTAGTGTTATGCATGTTCTTTTAGTTAGCATTTAGTGTTAGTATTTTCTTTTTCATTAAAAAGTTAAAGTTCTCAGTAAATATCAATAAACAAATAATCAAATTTAATGAGTACATTTTCAAGTGAAACACTTTGACATGTAAACATTTTGATTTTAAAACAGTATTCATTTTAAGAAAATAAGTAATTGACAGTTCTGTCTCCTTTCTGAATCCTTCTGTGATGCTATAGAGAACTATTAGCTTTCAAGAACATGGTTATAATTCTACTCTTACTCTTCGGAGCTTTCTTTGAATAAGTTTCTGTAGGTCCTTTTATTATTTAATGTTTCTCATTTTTTACAACACTCTGATATTCTGAAGAGCCAGGGTAGACAGATGGTCAGGTTTAGAGTTAGAATTCTGAGTTCAAATTCTGTCTATGATACTTTGTAGTTCTGACAATATGAGCAACTTATTTTACCCATTCAATGATTTGAGTCAATAAATTATGAAACAATTTAATTTACTCTGATGGAGTGAACTTACAGGCGATCCCTTCACTGATGCAATTACATGTGGACCGAATATGTTGATATCTATGTCCTTATGTCTATGTGTGTGTTTCAATACATGTATATATACATGTGCGTGTATGTGTGTATGTGTGTATCATTTGTATTAGTAGCTATGAATTACATCATCAAGGAGGCTAGGAACACCATAACCATTTTGTTCAGGATCACACAGCTAGTGTCTTACTATGTGAATACCATAGGATCACATAGCTAGACATCTCTCATATGTCCTCTTTTTGTCCTTGATTATGGCTGTCACTTGGGGGAAGGTGCTCATTGCCTCATACCTTCTGGTTGAACTTTCTCTCAATTCTCTTCCCACTCCAGTACATCCTCCATTCAGCTGATAAAGTAATTTTTCCTGAGTAAGAGACAGCCATTGAAAATCACGTCTTAGATAAGTTGACTAACTTACCATATAGGTAACACAGAGTAAGGATTTGAATGCAGATCCTCCAAATACTAATCTAGCATTCATTCAATTATGCCACAATGTCTCTTCCACCTTCATTTGTTTAGCATTGACTTTATTTTTTCACTTCATTTGTTTTATCATTATTCTATCAAATTTTATAATATTGACTGAGTGTTTACAAATGCATTGCTTACTTGTCCCAGTATTTTTTTCTAAATCTCAAAATTAAACTCATAAACCTATAATGCCTATGGTCATTTCTAGAAAAAGACCCCTATCATCTCCTTCTGACCAGCTGTTCAAGTCCCTTACCATCTATGGACTGAGAGTTCTGGATACAGCTATTGCTGCTGCCACTGCTGATTCAGTTACTTCTAAGGCCTGTGCAACAGTAGGGACTCTGACATATACAGAGATACTCTTGTACAGGTTCCTAGATCTGCTTTTGAGGGGGTCAACAATCTACTTTAACCAAGCACATGTATCAGTCACTTAGTTCAGAGGAAAAAGTCAGAACCCTGAACTTCAGAGAAACTACAAACAGAAATTACAAACAGAAAGAGCAACAGACAGGGCTTTCAGCTGTCTTACTATAGACAATACATCCATCATTACCAGAGAGAGAAGCACCATCATCTGGGTTTTCAAAGCTGGGGTGCTCCTTAGTGGCTGCCCAGAGTTGCATCTGGCAAACCAAACTTCTTCAAAAAAATAAACCCTAAAGTAAAATTTCACCTCAGAGTATATATACTCTTCAGGACTGGGACAACTCTAATGACTCATCAGAAATTAACATAAGGTGTCTGAGGCCTATCAATGGATGGGGAAGATCTTTAACTCTTCCCCCCACCAACCATTAACCTACATTAACCTTACAGCCTGTTCCTTCTTTGCTGGGGTTGGGCCTCTACTGGCATGGTCTGAGCTGGACTGTACTCCTCTCTCATTCAGGTGCAGCAAATCTTTTCTGCTGACCTTTTAGAAACTACTGCTGCTATCAGTGATTCAGCTGCCCTGAGACCTACTCCAAGTTTGCTAGGGTTTGTCTTCATTGACATGGCCAATGCTCCTCTGTAACCCTGAGGCAACATACCTTTCCTGTTGACATTCTAAGTTGTTTTGGGCTGGAAATTTGTTTCATGTCCTCTTTGTGTGGGTTCTGCTGCTCTAGAATTTGTTTAGAGTCATTTTTA
>JAQQSK010011413.1:0-12289 GCA_028658325.1 Potorous gilbertii | reverse complement strand
ATTTAAAGTCAGAGGGTTTATTCCTGGCTCTCTTCTTCAGTATTGTCTTCCTTATACTACTGATCCTCTCTTCTGTTAGTTTTCTTCCTATTTTGTATCAGTAACCCTGTAAACTAGTAGGTTTGGGAGATTTATATGGAAAATTTTTCCTTTCCCTTCCCCTATTTTTCTCCCCTTCTCACTTTTCTCTTCCTTACTTCCCTTTTTCCCTCACCTTACTTCTTATCCTAACATTCTAAGTTTAATTATATATTTTTTAAATCCTAGTAAATGGGTTTTTACCAGCACATTAGGAAAATGTATCCCTGGTCAAGACCTCACCATTGTTATATTTAAGCCATGGTCTAGAAATTCAAATCCCCTTCTCTAACATCAACTTCTTAGTCAATAGTTTACTCCCCAAATTTGAATTTCTCTTTTGAACTTAATCTTCAGTCATCAGTAATGGTAAGAACACCCCTGCTCTAAGGTCTCCATTTGTAAGAGTAATAGCTAACATCTATATGATACTTACTATGTTCCAGGCACTGTGCTAAGTGCTTTACAAATATTATCCCAGTTGGTCCTCACACAAAGCCTGAGAGCTATGTACTATTATATCCCTATTTTACAAGTGAGGAATTCAAATGGAATTCACCTTAGACTAGAGATTCCTAAGATGGCTCCGGAGAAGAAGTGAGGCTGGTGACCTGCACAGCCCTCCTTCACTCAAAACAAAGTCAAGCGCAAGTCATCTCATCATTTCTCTAATGGCATGGTCGTCTTTAAGGAGGGACAAATACAATCCTGTGAGTAGACTCATCTGGCTGAAGGGGGACCCAGCTAGCTGGGTAACTCAGTTTCTCCTCTCCTATCTGCCTCCCCCTCCCTTTCCTTCTCCTCTCCAAAGGAAGGTAAATTTGGATGGCCAAAAGATGCCCAGTTGACTTGGGTTTTACTGTTCAGTTTCCATTCTGTTCCGTTCCATTCCTTTCCTTTCTTTTCCTTTCCTTTCCTTTCCTTTCCTGTCCTGTCCTGTCCACTCCACCTACAGCACTCTGAAGCTGGGATGCCAATGGGCCCCTACCTAAGGGCTCTTCTGGACCCTCCTGACTTTAGAGTGATTATCAATAGTAACCATTGCTGTTTCCCTCCCAGCCTGAAGTCTTTCTTTTTCTTGGCGTCATTAAAGGGGACATACTTCTTAAATGCCTATTCAATGAATGGCCGTTATCTCACCCTAAGTGAGTACCCTGCAAAGACCTTGGCCTAAAGGGCCCAAAGTCTCTCAGTGTATCCTGGGTCATCTCCAGTCGTCCCGAGGAATATCAGGTCACTGGATTCAGGTGACTGGAGGAGAAGTGAGGCTGGTGACCTGCACAGCCCTCCCTCACTCAAACAAAGTCAAGTGCAAGTCATGGTATCATTTCTGTAACGACATGGTCTTCTTCAGCAACAAAGGACAAACACAAGACAAATGAGGAAACAGAGGTTTAGTGACTTAACCTGTGATCACACAACTACTAAGTATCCAAGGCTAGATTTCAGCTCAGGTCTTTCTGCCTCCAGGTCTAGTGCTCTCTCTACTGTACTACTCAGCTTCCCTAGTATTACATAATCCTTAATGCTTTCTAGGTTTCTTCTCAAACCTATGTTTGTCCTTCCCTCAGTGCTATGTGAGAGATGATCTCTGAGGATCTCTCTCAGGAGTGAAGCTTCTTCATGGGGTTAATTGTTTCTTGTCTTGTTGAAACATTTGCAGCAGGTTGACCTTGTAGAAGAAATGTTTCAACATATTCTGTACTGTCCCAGACTACTCCCTATTTTTTCCCAAGGCTACCCCCTTTTTTTCCAGACTGCCCTCTATTTTTGAAGCCTTTCCGACCCCGCCTTGTTTTTAGGCACATAGTAGGGAGGAATAACACCTCCTCTCCTCCTTTTTTTTTAGGGCTAATGTGTGAAAACTTTTCTCTGTTGCTGGGGTAGATTGCCTCGAATATACTATACTCTCAGGGCTTGCACCAATAAGCTTTGAGGAAGCAGGGCTAAGGAGCGGGTATTGTGGTTAGGGCCTACATAATCTGCTGAGCTAAACACAGCTCTGCTCTCTTCAGTTGGTACCATCTTTCAGGCACTCTGAGGGAGCCCTTTCTCAAGAGAGAAAGTCAATAAACAAACTATTCTTTTTGCTAATATCTCTGAGTCTCTGATTCATTGATAAGGGTCTCTGTACCCCACACACTACTTAGTGCTTGCAGAAAAGCCAATAGCTAACAGTTTGTAAACTGTTTATAATTATTAACAGATTATAAACAGTTTATAGTCCTCAACAACTCTATGAAGCAGGTACTTATTCCCCACCCCCCCACCTCTACCCTTTTTACAGATGAGCAAATGGAAGTTAAGAAAGGATGTGTCACTCTAGTGACCTGACCATGTAGCTAGTAAATGTCAGAGGCCAGATTCAAATCCAGATCCCGTAACTTCATGTTCAGCAGTCTTCTCATTAGCATAGTCACCAAGGGTCACTGAAAATTTTTTCTTGTCTTTCATACATTTAATGAAAAAATCTTTCCTCTTTTTCTTCCTTGTTGGTAGCTCTCTTGGCTAGCATTTGTGACTAACTGCTTCCCTACCACTCATGCTAATTGTACTAACCAAGGTTTTCTAGTAAGGCTTAATTTGCTTGCCACACATTTCTTATTTTTTCTCTTGACAGAATCATACAGGCTGTTCAAATAAATTTAATTGGCAGTTGGCATACCCCTGCCACACCCAAATGTAGCCAGAAGCAAATAGAACCTGATTCACAAGAAGAAATCAGATTATCTAAATAGATTCAGTTTGTCTAAGTAGACTCAGTCTCCTTTCTGGGAATCTCCAAATATTTCCCTGTGCTTCCTTCACCATTTTGTTCTCTGATGGATTTCAGAGTTTTGAGCTTAGGTGACTGGAAGGATATGATGACTTTAACTGATGGAAAAGCAGGAATAGCCCACCTGAGGGAAAGATGTTCTTTTTTTCCTACCTCTTTAATGTTTTGGTAATTTGGTATGGAATTAAATCTGTGAATTAATTTAGTTAGTAGCTGGACATTTTTGACCATGGCAAGTATATAGATTTCTTTTGTTTTACAATTCTTATTTCTTACAAGGATGGTGTTTTTCTCATTCTGCAGGGGTTTAGCAGCAGGAGGTGGTGGGAAAAGAGGGGAACTAGCAACAGGATTTCCCTCCCCACCAAAAAAATGAAAAAGACAAAAAGGTCATTGAAGCATTTTTTCAAAATGTGCAGAAGGGAATTCAGAACACAAACAGGACAGCTTTAAAAGCAACATGTTGAATTTATTATATACTTTAAAAATTCTATTAGATACTTGAATTATTAAGTGTAATCTCATTTCCTATTCTATTTTTTATATGGAAATGTTTGTTTTGGAGTATCTTTATTAAATTCAGAACAAAAAATAACTTTTAAAAAGAGGCCCAGAAAAAAATGTTAAAATATATGACTGTGGAGTCTAAGTTGGGTAAAGAAGAAAGCAAAACCTTCTTATAGTCATAGTTGAATATTCTCAACTTCTGTCAGACTTTCATTAGACTGTAGTGACTGTTTCTGAATTTCCTATATCAATGGAATGTATGGAAACCTTAGAGATTACATCATAAAGATGATTAAAAGGTTAAAAAAATATCCTCTGAGGACACAGAAAAAATTGTAATTTTTTTAGTCAGTAAACACCTAGAGAATAGTTATCTCTCTCGAGTGATGTAGTAAGCTCTCCATTGGTTGCTTTTGGTCCTTTCTACCTTTCTACCTTCATAATTCTGTGTTTGGGGAATTTTTTGGTAAGGAACCAGAGGTTATTCTTGTTTATTTCATGATATTTTGAAGAAAAATGTACTTACTAGTTTGCAGGTACCAATTCATAAATCTTGTTCTCTTAGATTTTTTCTCCAGAGTGTATTGTAACCAAGAAAATTTGAAAAAGCATATGTTCTATCCTAGTAAAGAGGGAAAGAAGGTGATTTAAGAGCAGGTCTCTAACCTTTACACGTACTGTTTGAATAGAATTTTCCCATGAGGGTGCAGGTACTTAGCCATTCCCAAAGTAACCTAAGAACAGGTACATGGTAATTTTCTCAGTTGTCAACTAGAAATAATAAAAATCCAGTCCCAAGTATATGTGTTGATTAAATTGAGGACAAACTCAAAGGACATTTCTCTTCCTTTCCTTCAGGGCTTCATCCATGGATACTTAACTGTCACTACCACATATTTTTGCAAGCATTTTTCAAATGAGGGATAGCAGCAAGAATAATTCAAATTTTTCCTTGTACTTACTAGCAATACCAAGTGTATAATGTGAGGACAGAGAGGAGAGTGAAAATTTCGGAACAGTGGGAGGTTAAGGGAACAAAGGAATTTAGGATCACAAAACGTAAATGTATGACCATAGAGTGAATAAGTGAGGATGTCAGGGTGGATGAGCAAGGTTCTTGGAAAAGAGCTGTGGTGATCTGTATACCCCCATCTCATTATCCTAGCATCAGCAGGGGAGACAGTAGGACTCTGAAACTGTCACCTAGAAGACCACATCACCAGATTCTTAGCTGACACTGTAGTGAAGAGCAAGACTTTGTCACAGTCCTAGAATTAAGTGCAGTCAGTCTGGTTTGCTGGTGCAGGCATTTTCTCTGGGAATTGGAACAATTTGTTTTTGCTTTTTTTTTTTTGCTAGCAATTTACCAAATAACTTTATGTAAGCCATGTGCCTCAGTTTCTATTAGTTAAGTCCTTTGTATGAATTCATTTCCATAATGAAACAGCTAACTCTCACTTACCCAGGGTATGGTTATCTTGGCCCTTCTTCCTATAACTTATTTCAGATCTAAGTAAGACTTCTGCTAGAGAAATGAGAATACAGAAAGAGATAGTGAAATTCAAATCAGACAGACAAAAGGGATTCTTTTTAGCAACTTCTACAAAAGCAATGTAGCTAAAACTCCCCTTCCTTCCCATCCCACCCCCACTTTTTTGTTGTCTTTGGATTTCCTTTATCAACATGGGATTTTTTCAACAATCTAAGACATTTTTCTGGTGGATCACATGGTTCACTTTTTTAAAAATATATGAACTCAAGTGACATCAGATAGTAAAGATACTGAGAGAATGCTTTTTTAAAAAAATGGTTCCATGATGGGAAGCACATGGCATAACATAGGGTAAATATGGTCCCATGATCTGTAAATCACTCAGCCTTTCTCACATACCCTATAATCATATGGCATTTTCATTAAATAAATAAAAATTGTTAGAAATTCAGTCCAAAACCTCCAGTAAAGGAACATCAAGACTTAAAATGCCTGCATTACACTTGCATACATAAGTAATAATCAATAAATACATAAGGGCAGAGAATGCCAAACATTCCCAGAGGAGCATACATTCAAATATTATTCATATGATTAAACAGATCTGATATTATTGATTTGAACATTACAGTGATGTATAATACAACTCATTTGTGCCTTCCCATCCTATGGGCTTAGGTATTTCTAGAGTGGAGTATTTGTAGTAGCTTGTTAAACTCTAATTAGGCATATAAATATGCTCTCTGCTGCATTGGATAATTACTGGAAAGTGGACTAGATAACATCTTGAGGCTTTTATTAGCTAGTCAATTAATTAATCAACGTGTTTATTAAGTACCTCATATGGACCAAGTTAAAGTGTTAACAAAGTCAAGTAAGGGAAACAATCCCTGCTCAAAAGGAGCTTATATTCTAATTGAAGAGTTAATAAGGATACATATAAATATATGCAGAATAAATACAAAGTAATTCAGTAAGTAAAAGGTAGTTTGAGAGGGAGCGCATTTTTAGGTGATCAGTAAAGTCTTCATGGAGACAGTGTTGCTTGAGCTGCATCTTAAGGAAGAGAGATTATATAAATCAGAGATGAGGAAGGGAGTATAAGCCAGCCAGTGCAAAGGCACAGATATGAGAGATTTAGTATCATTATGTGAGAAACAGAGAGAAGGCCAGTTTGGATGAACAGCAGAGTGGGAGGAGAAGTTATGTACAATGATTCCAGACAGATTGGAGCAAGGTTGTAAATGACTTTAAAAACTAAACAAAGTAGTTATATATTTTATTCTAGAAAACCATTGAGAATCACATGATCAGACTTGTGCTTAAGGAAGATCACATTGACCACACTGTAGATGTGGACTGAAGTAGAAAAAGATTTGTGAAAGGAGACCAATTAAGAGACTGTTGCAGTAATTTAAATGAATGCTGATGAAGGTCTGAATCAGTTTGGTAGCTGTGTAAATATTGAGAAAAGGTCAGATTTGAGAAATATTGTGGAGGTAAGTACATGGCAAGATTTGGCAACTAATTGAATGTGTGGGTTGAGGAAGAGTAAGTACTTGAGGATGATGCCAAAGTTATTTGGGGAACTGGAAAAATGGTGTCTTTGACAGAAAGAGAGAATTTGGAAGAGGCAGGGTTTAGGGGGAAAGATAGTGATTTCTGTTTCAGACATGTTGTTTGAGATTTCTCCAGGACATCATGTTGAAGTATCCAGTAGGTAAATGACGAAGTAGGACTAAAGCTGAGGAGAGAGACTGTGACTGGAGAAGAGATCTGGAAGTCATTAGCATACAGATTATAATTAACTTCATATTGTTGGTGGTTGGATGTTTGTTCCTAACCACTGTGTAAGATTTTCAGGATTTATGAGACAGACATTTTGTGTGTTATTAGTGGGATTTGTTTTTTGTTTTTTTTTTTTCATCTGGCCCTTTCCCAGGATTTTCTTTACCCTATGATTTGTGACAGTTCTTTGTAAGGATGACTCCAAGGTGCTGCAAGAACTTGAATTGCTGAAGAATGGCACAATTATATGCTTTATGCTAGACTAAGACAAGAGCATGGATTGATGTTCAGAAAATTTTTCCTCAGAGTTTGAAATAAAGAAGCTTTATGATTAGACATAGAAGAAAATTCAATTAATCAGAACAACCCATTCCCAAAGCACTCCAATTAAACACATTTTTATTATAGTACCAATGTCTGTTTTTATAAGTTTAATTAATTAAAAATGCATTATATAATACATTTCACCTCCCAGAGGACTCAAGACAATTTATATTTGTTGATTCTTCTTGGTATATAATAGCAATAATAATAGTAACTAGCATTTATTATAGCATCTACTGTGTACTGGCCATGAAGCTAAAGACTTTACAAACATGATCTCATTTGATCCTCACAAAAACCTTGCAAGGAGATAGGTACTGTTATTATCTCCATTTTACTTATAAAGAAACTGAGGCACATAAAAGCTAAGCGACTTGCCCAGGGTCACATTGCTAGTGTCTATGGCTGGATTTGGACTCAATTCTCCTGGACTCCAGGCCCAGTGCTTTATCCACTGCACTGCCTAGGAGCCATTAATATCTGAGCTGCTACCTATCTGAAAAATAATATAAAAACTTAACAATTTGTATACTTAGTCCTTTATGGTTCATAAAACACTATGGCAGTACTGTGAGGTAGGTGGTAAAAGTGACACTGCTCCATTTTTTAAATTAAGTAGACTGAGGCTGAGAGAAATTAGGTGTGCTGCTCAATGTCACTCAGCTAATGAACATCAGAGTCTGAGTTCAAACCCAAGTCTTCTAATTTCAAGTCTAAAAATTGTTCCGCTATATCATGCTGACTTTTGTATTGCAAAGTAAATGTGTTTTTTCCATCTATTTCTTTTTCTAGCCCACTCAGACAGTGATGCCAGGACAAGTTATGCGGGTTACAACAGGTGCTCCAATCCCCTGTGGTGCTGATGCAGTAGTCCAAGTGGAAGATACTGAACTCATCAGGGAATCCGATGATGTGTGTACCTTTTTTTCATTGTTCTCTTCAGTAGTTCTATAAATCTCATCCTGTTTAAAAGACAAAGCAAAGCTCTCCAAGTCTGATCTGAATCTTTCATTATACTGGAACTTTGCTGTATTGAATACACTTCATCCAAATTACCTTTAAAATGGGAAACCTTTTCTGTTGATTTCTGTTGTAATTATATATGTTCTAACAGAAATTGACCTATATTTGGCCCTAGAAATTTCAGGTGAAAATAAGGAATGACAGTCCATCCTAAGGGATCAGTGACTGTGATGTTAAAGGTATATGTTGCTTTTAGTTGGGAATTATTTCATAATGTGACTGGCCTGTGAATAAAGAATACCGAAGTGATGAATTCAGCTCCAAGAAAAAAACTTCAGTAAAACATTAAATGCTTCTGTACTAAGTCAGTCAAAATCACCAGGCAGTTCAAAATGACCTTTTTAGAGCTTGTTTTCATAAGATTCAATGAAATTGCCTATCAATTTACTTTCAGCCTCTCCCCAATGCTTAAATCTAAAATCTCTTATGACCTGAAAAAACTTTCTTCTCCCTGAAGCCAGATGGAGTGTTTGAGGCAAAATATGAACAGTACTGAGAGTGGAATGGCTTCAGGATTTCTGGGGCTTTATCTTACTTTTGTTGCAAAGTGCTTTGAAATATTGTCTATAAAAGGAACAAAGGTATTTTACATGAAAAAGAAATACATTTGCTCCAGTGCTTAATCTGTCCTACAGACGCACTGGTACTGAAGCAGTCACTTTCTCTGGGCTAAGGAGGGGTTTTCTTTTTGAATTTTTAATCACTTAATCACAAGCAAACCTTACAAAACTTACCACTTAGGGTACTAATAATGTTTCTGCATATTAAATCTCTCCAAGCAGATTTATTGGCATCTAGAAAACCAAGAAAAACATTGAGATCCAGAACACATGTGCATGCAAATTTTGTTGGACAGCACCTGGCTCCAGTGTCATCATATTTACAGTCCATGACTGATGGTCATCTTTTCTTCATACAAACTGACCAGATGACACATAAAAGTCTTCCGCTTAAGGCATTCCCATGAAATCTTGGCTTTTGGATAAATTCATGATTCATGACAATGGAGGGAAAATGTCTTCTTCATTCCTTACTTTAGCATGGTGATAACAACCATAATGTTTTCATTGAATGACTTTGGCCCTGAGAACAGTATCTGAAAGTGAATTTCTTTGAATTTGGTTGATCCATAAAAGCTTAAGACTGTGAAAGAGGAAAAACTGTGTAATTTTCTCTTTGCCATTTAGCTTCTCAAGGTTTCAGAAACCTTCAGCAAAAACTCAAATGTTAACGTTTTTTAATTTAGCAAATGGTTTTTCATTTCCATTTATTTCTGTCCTGCATCTATCCAATGATAAAAGCATCGAAGGAAAAGAAGTAAGACCTTTTGAATGGAATTGGAGATTAATATATTTTGTTAGATTGACCTGTGTGCAGTCACATGACATGTTCTTGTTCTAGGGCACTGAAGAACTAGAGGTACGGATTCTAGTGCAAGCTCGACCAGGCCAGGATATTAGGTAAGTAGGTGACCTTCAAGACATGAGAATAGATAGCCAACTTATAAACACACACATACATTACTATGTGTATATGAAGATATGTAGACATGTAGTCATTGTCAGGAGAGCATGAATAATATCATTATACAACTAATACAAATAACTACTAATTAAAGCTCTTCTCTTCAGAAAAATTTTAATTTTTTACAAAATTTATTGACAAGCTGCAATAAATACCACTCTAAGTTTGATTTCTTCATTCTTTTTGTGCCCATTCTTTAGTACAAATGCTAAAAAAGATAAAAGGCAACAGGAAGTAAGAAGAGGCAAAGGAAAAGTTATGGACCATCATGTTCCATAAACTATACAATCAACCTCTAACTCTGGATCATCATGAATTGGCCATTTCAGGAGATAGAGTTTGCTTTTACTAGCAATAACAGTGGGCTGCCCTTTCAAAATGCTGCTGATCCAAGATCAGACGTTTTTATCCACTTACCTTCTAAACTCTCTCCTGTCTTTACCCATTTCTGTGCTTCATTGATATTCTTCACTAACGTTGAAAAACACTTTGGAAAGGTTTCCTGTAGGCAGATTAGATTTGCACTGAACCTGTGTATCCTGACCCACTGCTCTCTGCCTATCCCACTGCCACTATCCCTTGAAAACAAAAGCACACATACTAGGGTTAAAGCGTTGTCTATGTCCATTAAATAGAGGACTCAGACTCAAAACTAACTTGGCTAACGTAGTTTTCTAATCAGCCAAATTAACCAGCCACGTTAAACATTCCAAATACTGAAGATTACAGATTAATTACCATCATATATATGACATATGATGTGTGACATATCCACCACTCTGGGTGTGTATGCCTTTATTAATGCTATAGGCAAAAATTTGGAAATTACATGTATAAATAATGTTAATAAAGGAAAGTCTGGATCTTGCCTTAACCTGCTATCAAGCAGCGGTCTATCACACAAAAGAATCCTTGCTCTAAAATAATATGTTTAGATAGTTGGCAGTTTTTTTAACTCTAAAGCTATAAATACTAAATGATATGAGTCTCACTTCCTGTTCAACTTCCCCATATTTCATCTCTTAGTGATCTCCATCACTGTAGGTATACAGGGTACATCTTTTCCTGGCAAGTTGAAAAGTTGCTATTCTTAATCACAATCTTTGTGTTTATACTCTGGCTTTCAGACCCATTGGCCATGACATTAAAAGAGGGGAATGTGTATTGGCCAAGGGAACCCACATGGGCCCATCAGAGATTGGTCTCCTGGCAACTGTTGGTGTCACAGAAGTTGAAGTTAACAAGTTTCCAGTAGTTGCAGTCATGTCAACAGGGAATGAGGTAAAAACACAAAACAAAACTTACTTTCTACTTAATGCATTTCTAACATCCATTCTGTTTAGGGTTGTGGATCTACCTAAAGTGTGGTGAATTACCATTCCTTGTATTCATATTGAGGAATTGTCTCAGTTTCTTCCTCTGTAAAATGATGGGTTTAGAGAAGATGAAGCCCCTTCCAGGTATTACCTATGATCCTATGACAAGATGATCTTCTAACAGGAAAGTGGGAGAATGTCTTCCAAGTAGTTTAAATAGAGAAAATGAGTACTCCCCAAGAAATTAGATGTTCAGAAGCAGTAATATCCTTCAATTAATTAAAATAAAGTATCATAATCAGTGGCCATCATATCCCTTAGAAGAGAAAGAAATCATCACTGTGTGTATTGATCATGTATTTCAATACTTAGGCCACAACATCAGTGAAGTATGCCAACCCTGCTACTGAGATATTGGACTATTCCTGAGAAGGGAGTAATGCTATCAGTCAGAACACCAGAGCTAGCCCTTCTCCCTGCACAAAAGGCTGTGCGACTGTTCCCATTAAGAGTAGATTGATGTTTAGTCTCTTAAAGGCAGCATGCTCTTCTAATATGTCAAAATGCTGCTTCAAGCTAAGTCAGGAAGTTGAATTAATTTTGTGTTGATCCTAGCTGATGACTCTTCCAAAGCTTCTATTGTCTGGGATATGCAATGTTTCAATAAGGGAATTCTGGAGCTAAACTTCTAGTTTTCACTTCTGGAAACCCAAGACTTTATAACAAAGATATGAAGACTACTAGGCAAGTGTTTGCTGATTGACTGACTTTAAAGGATTTTTAAAATGTTTTAATTATTAAAAATTTTATTGTCAAAAGACATAAGGAGGATATCTTTTGGGAGAAAAAAAACTGTTTGAAAAGCCTTTATTTTTTTATTACTGCTTGTTACCTTTAATAACCTAAAGTCCTGAATATGACATTATCCTATGGCTTTTCCCCTGGAACAAAAAAAAAAAAATCTCTTCTTATATTGCTAATAAAGGTAAAATCAACATTCTACATCTGTTTAGTTCCCCATGAGTATGCTCATTTTTTCCCAGTATTATCTATTGATTTCTAACTCTCTAGGATCAAAGAATAAGAATTATATCAGCCTTACCGATATAGTAAAGGAGAAACTGGATGAGTTTCATATTCCATGGACCAAATGATTTAAATACAATGTTCAGAATCAGGAATTTGGGTTCACTGTGACTTTGGGAATCTTATATCTAAATGTCTTTGTAGGCTGTTTAAAAATATTTTACATATAGTTTAGCATTTTCCAAACTACATTTCATGGAACAATGGTGTTCTGCATAATGTATCTAGGCATTCCATGAGAAACTATTAATGCTAATGCTAGTTTGCTATATCCGACATTAAATATGCCATTTTATGTGTCAAGATACTTACTGCACGTATCAACAATTGTACATAAGCACTCATCTTTTGTGTGTGCAGTTACCTTTTTTATTC
>JAQQSK010011412.1:0-12289 GCA_028658325.1 Potorous gilbertii | reverse complement strand
AATAGTCGTGTTGTGTAAGACTAACTATATTTCCCTCCATCCTATCCTGCCCCCCATTGTTTCTATTCTCTCTTTTGATCCTGTCCCTCCCCGAGTGTTGATTTCAAGTTGCTCCCTCCTTCCATTGCCCTCCCTTCCATAGTTTAAACATTCTTAAGAACTAGGCATTTTAATCATTTGTCTATATGGTTTAATTTTGTCTCTTAAGTGAAACCAATTGGTAGACAACAACTTTTAGTTTCTCCATGTGACCACGAGCCAGGCATGAGCTCCACAAAGCAGACGAAACCGTTAGGTATTCAATTCATCATGGTTTTTGAAGATTTGAATGCCTCATTTCTGCGGTGCAGTGTATAGAGTGCTAGATCTGGAATGAGGAAGACCTAAATTCCTCTCTGGCCTTAGACACTTACTTAGCTTTGTCCCTGGACAATGACAATAGCCAATAGTAATAGCTAACCTTTATGCAACATTTACTATGTGGCAACTGGTTTACCATGATCTCACTGACCCTCGCAACAACCTTGGAAGGTAAATGCTATCTCCATTTTACAGATGAGATTAAAGGAAGGTAAGTCACTTACTGAGAGTTATACAGCTTGTAAGTGTCTGGGGCCATATCTGAATTCGGGTCTTCCTGACTCCAAGCCTAGCATTTTAATCACTGCATCACCTTGCTGTCTCCTTAGTTTTTTAACCTCTGCCTATCTCAGTATTCTCATTTATAAAAGGGGGTAGTAGCATCTTCTTCCCAGGGTTGCTGTTATAATCAAGTGCAATACCATTTGTAAACTGCTTTGCCACCTTAACATGTGATTTAAATACTAACTACCATTACTACAGTTGTTATCTTCTATGCCTGTCTCTCAGCAAATTTTATAACAGCTGTCCAGCATTGATTGCTCAGGCTCTTATCTTTTGTCTGATCTTTTTGGAGGCAGAAGAGATAGTTACTTTATCCTCCTTATTTCTCTTGACATGAAAACACTTTCCAATGGCAGGCAAACTTTTCCCTGGCTAATTAACGTCTGGCTTCCAAGGTTTTGCCAAGACTTTTAATGGCTTCCACTTTTGTTATGTAACAATAGCTTTCATTTAGTTTTATTTTCCTTCATCACATACACTAAACCTAAAAATCTTTGAAATCCAAACCACTGGCAAACATTTTAGGAAAAATTATTACCTGCAAAACAAGTAGTGCCCTGTTCAGAATGGAGTCCTGGAGGCTCAGACAAACCGACAAACCTGGAACTGAACCCTGGAACTACCACTGTGATGATAGGAGAAATAACTTTTCCCTATAGTGGATATGAATTATATTTTGCATCATTTCCCACCAGTTTCATTCTGCCTCTGGTTATAACATTATATATACTCTTTAATTATCTCATGTAAATGTCATGACCTGGCTTTTTTCTCCCTACTAATTACAGATGGAGGATTTGTGTTTTTCTTGGGTTAATTGCTCTTACCTCTTAGCTTTTGCTAAAGTGATGAGCACCACAGTGGAATATAATGACTGGAAGAGACCTTAGAGATCATCTGATTTGACCCTTTCCTTTTAGAGGTGAAGAAACTAAGACTCAGAAATGTTCAATGCCCTTCTCAAAGGCATATAGTAGGGCCAAGTAGTAACCTATTAAAATACTCCTTCCTTTTCCAATTATATATCTATGTAAGGTCTGATTTTTTTTCATGTGTTTCCAAAAAACCCCACAAATTGCAACAGATTAAATGTAGATGAGAATCCAGCTATCTCCAGGTCTAACTTATCTTTCAAATGAGGGCATTGGACTAAATGATCTCTCAGGTACCTTATAACTTCTATTACTATATAAACCAGACATCAAAGAGACTTGTAAAAATATATAAATCAATGCCATTCTTTTCGCTAATATTTTTTTTAAATTTAGGAAAACAGAGTTGTTTGTGTAAAATATATTAGTTATGTTAACCCATAGTTTATCATTTAAATATTTAAGTAAAAATGAAATTAATTTAAAATTTTAAAAAAATTAAACTTAAAAATTAAATGAAAAAGAAAAATTAAATTAAAATTGAACTAAAATTTTGAATATTATTTAAAAATTTTATTTCAACCAAGGTAAATATTGGGAGCTATAACCCACATAAGCAATACCTTTTTTGGGCGGGGGGGTTCAAAAAATTTTAAGAGAATAAAGGGTCCTAAGACCAAAAAGTTAGATAATCATTGATTTAGTGGAAAAAAATACCATATAGTGTATCAGAAAATCCAGCACTGGCTCTAACTTACTGTGTGTGTTTGGCAAGTCACCTAATCTCTCCAGGTCCAATTTACCTTAATAAAATGAGAGAGTTGGAGTAAATGGCCTCTGAGATCTCTTATAACTCCTATTACTAAACAACCCAGGTCTCCCAATTCTCAGACTAATGCTCTGTCCAGCACACCAAATAGCTTTCCCCCAATCTTCTTTTCATGGATTGCTATGCTTCTTTGAGCTTCATTGAATGCAGCAAGAACTCATTTATATGACATGAATTGCCTCATAGAAGTGGATTTCGCTCTGATTGCTGAATTTTAACCACTGAAATGCTGGAATTTTTAAAATATTTTTTTTATGTTCATATTTTTTAAATGCTTCTAAAAGTGTTTATACCTACCAGTTTCCACACAGGCTTAGTAAACAGTATCATGACCATAATTCGACCTTCGTTGAATGACTTGGAGTTATTATTATGTATATTAATGAGAGTAGATTAAAGCATTTGAAGTTTGAATGCCTTTGGTTCCTACAGCCCGGAGCGATCCTCGCTAATCTTAGAGATGGCTCTTGCATCTCTTTCCGATGTCGGTAGAAAGTCGTACCCATTAATCTTGTTGCCCATTCTGCTCTCCACCATCTTTGCTTCCTGTTGTCCTTTTCCATATTAACTCAGAATTTCTGTTTTCTTCTGTCATATTTCCTTTTCTTGCCACTTCCCCATATTTCTTGACTTTCCTTTGAATGCGACATACGTCATTGTCCGACAAGTCAATGGTAGCATTCCTTTACTTTTAGACAGTAAATTACCCAATCACAACCCCATGCATATAATATTTCAGTCTGGAGAGCTTTATTTTTGTTCTTCGTTGCTCAGCACTCTTTTCTTTTTGTCCTTCTGAGTCTCATCCTATTCTGGGTACAACGGGTTGACTTCAAGGCTGAACTCGGTGTAAATGAGTCTTTATTGTATAATGTTAGAATAATAAGAAGTCAATAGAGTGCAGCCAACAGATGTAGGCGTGGTGCCACGAAAGACTGCTAGTGCTTCACTTGGGTTCAGATGATGATTGATTGGCTGACGTATTGATAGTGATAGCTGCAATGGAATGACTGCTGACCTCACAATATTGCAGAGTGATTAAGAATCAAGAGACAAAAGGGAGGGATCAGATAGGACTCTCATTGTATTGAGTTCCCATGACTATAGTGGCTTATAGGTATCTGGAGATTTTTATTGTCAAGTGAGGCATATATACATGAAGAGACAGCTAGGTGGTTTGGTGGACAGAGCTCTGGCTTGGGAGTCAAGACCTGAGTTCAATTCAGTTTCAGATACTTGCTAGCTGTGTGACCCTGGGCAAGTCACTTAATGTATTTGTCTCAATACCTCACCTGTAAAACAGGGATAATAGTAGCACCTACCTCGTGAGGTTTTGGGGATCCAATGAGATAAAAATTTTGTTTAAATGCTTATCCCCTTTCCCACATTATCACAGACAACATCTAGTACAAATCGTGAATGGGAGATTTCCCTTTAGAATCTTTAGATGGCAAGGACTGTAGATGTTCCTATCTGTGCTTATTGAATAGAGTTCTTGAACTTGACACATCCTCCTGAATGAGATTCACAACCACTCCAAGGAAGTGAGCCTAACTAAAAGCTAGATGACATTTGCCTAGCACCTTAATGTTTGTAAAGTGCTTTTAAAATACTATTTCATTCTCACAATAGCCCTGGAAGATAGGTGCTGTGTTTTAGAGATGAGGAAACTGAGGCAGATAGAGCTTAAGTGAATCAATCAGGGCCACACAACATAGTAAGTCTCTGAGGTTGATTTGAACTCAAATTTTTCTACTGCACTAGGCTGATGAAGAATGCCTGGGAAGTTGGATGGGCAGCTCATCAATTCCTCTATCTTGGAGAGACACTGCAGAGAGACAGTGATTAGGGCTCTCTCAGTTTCTTCGCATGTAAAATGAGAGGGTTGGATGAGATGGCCTCCAAGGTCCCTTCCACCTCTATATCTATTAATCTAAGAGCCTACGACTATAAGCCTGCCATTTGGTACAGCTGTTCCAACTTCATGTTCTCAGTCTATGAAATGGAGACAATGACATTTGTCCCTTCCTCAGTTCACAGGGACTCAGTTCACAGTTGTGCGCCTTAATTGGGTGATGTCTGCAAATGGCTCTGTGCTCCTTGGTCAGATATGTCCAGCAAATGAGGCTTGTTACATGTATAATCTGAACTGATTTCCACATCACTCTAGGAAGTCTGGACAGAGTAGTTAGTTACATGTGACTGATGAGGAAAAAGAGGAGCAGATTCAGGGAGCCAGCAGCAGAGTCCAGAATGGTACCTGGGTGTCTGGCTGTTATGTTAGTCATCAGCAGTGCAAGTTACTGTACTGTTGCTTAAACTTCAACAAGCACAGAAAATTTCCTTTTATAAACTGAGTGCTTCAGGCAGGTGACGATGACCTGCATTTGGAGAGAGTCGTGTCTGATATCAAGTGAAGCAATTTTGTATTTGCTTAGTGCATGAATGAACAAGCTTGCAGAAACTGCTAAATTGCTATCAGGTCAGCTAGTTAAGTAGGTCACTGAGCTCAAACTTGAGGTAAGTCAATTAATGCCAGGAATTTAGGTTCTCGGATGATTCTCTCTCTCTGTCTCTCTGTCTCTCTCTCTTTCTCTGTCTCTCTCTTGCTCTCTCTCTGTCTCTCTCTGTCTTGTCTCTCTGTCTCTCTCTGTCTCTGTCTCTCTGTCTGTCTCTCTCTCCCTTTCTCCTAGTTTAAATCTTCTTATTCACATCTACTTCTCCACATTTTCTAGCATATGTCTCTGGCCCAAATGGCACCAACTTGGAGATACAGACAAAGGAAGGGAAGTAGTTTGAGAATATTTCTCAAAAGGCATCTAAGGTCAATTTCCTGATAAAGCTGGAATCCCTGAAAAATCAAAATCAAAATAATATTGAATCCTACTTGAAGTCCCTGTGCTTCTATTTTTGGAAAATAATCCACTGGTCATATGGCTGGCTTTATTTGAAATGTTTGTCAGTGCTGGAAGAATATTCTAGTAAAAGCCAAGTGATTGGTACACTTGGTTGAAATTCATTACTAATGAGACCTAGGCGTGGGTTCAGTACACAGATAAACCAGTTACCTTGTAGAACTTTTGTTCTATGATGGCAGGCTGTATCATTAATCTTGACTAGTCACAGGGAAGCATCATTGAAAGAGCAATTCATTTGGATTCAGAGGATCCATATTTGAATTGGGAAATTTATTTCATGTCCCTGAGACTCATCTTTAAAATGAATTTCCTCAGTTTCTTCACCTGTAAAATGAGATTTTACTCGAAAACCTCTGATGTCCTTTTAAGCATTAAATCTATGAATCTAGGATCTTGAAAATATGTGCCACTTGTCACAATGATAGCCTACTGAGAAAATATGGATGGCTTACACCAAATCTCCTTCTACTACTAGAAAAACAGCTCAAGGCATATGCCTGAGCAGATTAGAAACTTGTTAATGGCAAGATCCAGTGTCACCTCTTGCATTTCCCAAAGGACAGATATATATTTCCCTTTCTCCTCTCTTTATCTCCCTCTCTCTTTCTATCTCGCTCCTCTTTTCTCTTCTTCCTCTCTCCCCCTTTTGCCTTCTCTCCTTCCCCTTTCTTCTGTTCGCTTTCCCTCTTTTTCCTTCTCTTTCTCCCTTCCTCCCCCTCTTTCTTCCCATCTTTCTCCTCTTTCTCCCCAATCCATCATTTCTCTTTTCCCTCTCTCTTTTTTCTTCATCCTTCTCCTTTTCCTCCTTCCCTCCTTTCTTCTTTCTCTCCCTACTTATTTCCACTCTTTCCATCCTTCCATTTCATGATTTCATCAGTGTATGAAACTGTACCTAATGAAACCAGGCAACTCATCTTGAATGTATAGTCTTAGACAGTTTCTCAACATTAGATGCTCAATAAATAGTTCTTGAATTGAACATATAATTAATGGAGCCTTTAGCATCATCTTTAATAATGATACTAATTCACGATCATATAGCACTTTGAGGTTCACAAAATGCTTTTCTTACAACAACTTCTAAGGTAAATAGTATAATTCATCTCATTTTATGGCTGAGGAAACTAAGGTTCAGAGATAATGAGTGACTTGTTTAAGGTCACAAAGCTAATAAGTATCTAATTCAAATGCAGATTTCTGATATTCCAAATGATTGCTTTTTGTATTTTCTTTGAAAAAGACAGCATGTTAAAATGGAGGAAAGAGTTAGCAGTATATTTTAGCCCAGCTCTCCGGTATATGAAGAACCATTTTTCTCCCCAGGGAAAGAGGCATTGGACATGACTGGCTTCTTTTTATATTCACAGATATGTAAAACCTAGAAGTCACCAGCCCCTGCTTTCTCCCACCTGTTTGCATCTTCTCCTTACCTGAATACACAAAGAATTATACTTCCAGTTGTCAGAGCAATCAGAGAGACACTGTATCCCAGGGTATAAATTGCCTTCACCAGGACATAAAAAGTGACCTAGGAGGAGAAAAATTATTAAAAAATTCTTAGTGATAAACGTGAAAAAATAAAATCCTCTTTTTAGTTGTCAAACGTGAAGCTAGGACCATAAAATGCTCAGCACTGCTACAGCAGAGTGAGAAGCTGTTTTCCTTCAGTTTTTCACTCATATTCCTGTAGGGGGTTTTGTTGGCAAAGGTACTGGAATGGTTTGCCATTTCCTTCTCCAGTGGATTAAGACAAACAGAGGCTAAGTGATTTACCCAAGGTCACACCACTTTTGAGTGTCTGAGGCCATATTTGAACTTAGATCTTCCTGACTTCAGGACCAGTGCTCTACTCTCTGAGCGACCTAACTTTTTCCAGAGTGAGGAGCGGGGTTGTGTTTAATTAGCACATAACTGCTTTAGAAAAAGCAATATGATCAAGTAGAAAGAGTGATGGATTGGCAATAGAGGTTTGAAGCAGGAAATTCATTTCACCTTCCTGAGAATTATCAGGGAAATGAGTTCCTCCTCTGCAAAATGAGATTGCCCCTCTGAGGTTCTTTTCAGATTTAAATGTATGAGTCTTGGATCTTGAAAATGTGTACTTCTTGTCCCAAGAATAGCTTGCTGAGAAAATAAGGATGGTTTGGCACCATGTTCAAATCCCAGCTCTTCAACTGAGTGGGGCAAATCAGTCTGACACAGACTTATCCTCTCTTTCCAATAAGCATGGAGTCTGGAGATCATTCAGTCTTATCTCCCTCATGTCAGAAATGAGGAAACAGAGACCCATGGAGGTTAAATGATTTGTCCACAAATCAAAGATCTCCCAGGAAGGGTCAGAGATAGGATTTAAACCTAAATAGGTTCGACTCCAGACCTAGTACTTTTACCCATTAAATCACAGATGCCTTTCTTTGACCCTTGAGACTTGTTTCTATCATCTAGTTGTGTACTCCTTGGTTCTTCTCTATGTCACATTGTGAGGCAGCTAATGGAAAGAATGCTGTGCCTGGAGTCAGAAGACCTGAGTTCAAATTCATTCTCAGATCCTTTCCAACTGTGTGACCTTGGGTGAGTCACTTAACTTTGTTTGCCTCAGTTTCTCCATCTGTAAAATATACCAGAGAAGGAAAAGGCAAACCACTCCAGTATCTTTGCCAAAAAAACTCCCAAAATGGGTCACAAAGAGTCAGACACAGCTGAAAAATTACTGAACAACAGTGTCACACTGTAGAGTATCCTGTCGTTGTTGCTACCATCCTTATTTCCCATAATTCTTTTTTGTGATCCTCCACTATAACCAAGCTAACTTGCTTATAATCCTTTGTCTCTATCTTTGTAGGGGCCATTTCCTCCCTTTGGGATACAATTCCCTATCCTTTCCAGTAATCCATGCTCCTCACTGCTATTACAGCCAACCCCCAGATTTACCTCTTTTACTAAACTTTCAATCACCGATTCCATTTAATTATATTCATTTGTGTAGATTTGCTCCTTCCCTTATCACATCTATACTCGGTATATGCTATGTTATTGATTATTGCTTAGTGAGATGTAGCTTTGCAAATGTTCCCCATAGGTGTTCAGCTGCTTAGTGTTGCTTTTCTGTCTTCCTCGGTAGAAGGATGACAGCATTTACAGGGAAGACACCATGGCTTCTGTTTCCCCATTTATTGCTACAGAGCCAGGTGCGAACAGAGTCACAAAGTACTCACAGTAGTGCTGAGACCACTTGTGTCCATAACTTGAATCGACACCATTGCCTTCTCAGAATAAGATGTTCTACCTCAATAAATTTCAAAACTAGATTGAGAAACTGGCTGACTCAAGATTTCATGGAACATCCTGCTACTGAGCAATCATGGTGGGATTTTTTAAAACACATGTGGAGCAATAACAAAATCCCTGAATGTGTCATAGTAAAGAAGACAAACCCAAGGGGGAAGCTGTTCACAGCTGTGTGTGTGTGTGTGTGTGTGTGTGTGTGTGTTGTAAAGTTATGTGGGTTCCACTTAGGAAAGCAGATGGAATAACTCTTCTGAGTCCAAGATGCAGGATGCTTTGGGCATGTCAGCTGAGTTTTCTTTGATCTTATTATTTTAAACATCATTTGACCTTGCACAGAAAACAACTTTGTTCATAGTTGATATCATATAATAATGAAGACATAAGAAAAAGCAAGCAATGTATATTTTTATTATATCAAACATCCAACTAAAGATTTTAAAATCCATATGTCTGTATGCATTAGCACTGAATTCTTGGAATTTTGGCTGAACTGTTTAGATGTCCATCATCATTCATTCAACAATCAACATTCATCTGTTAAGTGATTACTTTTCAACAGTTGTTATGCTAGGTGCTAAGCATACAAATATAAAGATGATACATTCATTTCCCTTAAGGAGTCTACATTCTAAGGAGAAGATACAACATGTGCATATGTAACCAGGGGAATGTAGGGGGAATGTACATTCATGGAATGTAGACCCTATTCCTTGGCTATTTCTGGGCAAACGTGACTCAGTACTGAGAGGACATGACACTTTGGCTGATGTAACAGGGATGAGAGAGGACCGTGGAACTATCCAGAGTTTGGAATTTGCCAGTGTGCTAAATCATTTCATGATTGAGTCAAATTATTTTGGGGAGTATCAATTGCTGGGTCAGCACAATCAGGGGCATTCTCTGTCTAGTCTAAGTAGACTACAGGGCTTGCTATTTACTCATCATTAATGCTCAGTTAGATAAATACAAAGTGTACACAAAATAATACAAATTAATTTCAAGAGGCTAAGGATTCTAACAACTGAGAGGATGCAGAAGGTCACTCACTGTGGGAGATAGTATCTGGCCTCTATATTAAAGGAAATAAGAATTTAAAGAGGTGGAAGTGAAGAGGGAGTCTATTCCAGATACACAGGGAAGCAGGAGGAGGAAATAGCACTAATATAAGGGCACAAAGGTGGGAGATCGAATGTCATATGTAGAGAAGAGGTATCAAGGAAATCTGATGGAAATGGAGAATGCCCAACTTCTCTACAGACATAAGATTGAGTGATGTAAGTTCCATAGAAGACAAGTAGGACAAGGGATATCTGGAGAGAAATGAAGTGAGTGGATTAGCTGGGCTCAGGGCTCAGTTTAATTTTGTAGCTGGGATTTTGGCAAGATGAAAACAAATGCTAAATGAAACGAAACATCCTGCAAATGCAGTATAATAGGTACACTCAAATTAAAAGCCTAAGGAAAATAAATTGCCCTGTGTTAGCAGCCAGATCTTAAGTGGACTTGATACAAATGGCATAGGGCCCAGTAGAGACCACATAGATCTGGAGTATTCCAAGTGCTGACATTGAGAACCACACACTAATGCAGATGTCCAGACACATCTCTTCTCCCCTCTCCCCTGCCTAAGCTTGTATGGACCAAGTTTTAGTCCAAGAATAGTCAAGAATGCCCTAGGGCAAGACTAGATCTATTTTGGTACAGTAGAGCCTTGTCCAGGTTTATCTCCAACTCAGAGAAATCCTAGCTGGCCTTTGAGCTTCCACCTATTGAAATGTGCTCAGGCCCATTTGTTCATTTAGTTCCATTTAGACCATTACTGCAACAGTTTAACATGTGTGCATTATGATATACCTACAGAAAGTGAACAGAACTTCTTACGTGTGGATGGCAGTAAGTTCTTCCCTATGTACTCTTTTTCATCTTCACAAACTCATTATCTTATTCAACAACTCTGAGCAGGAATTTACAAATCCAAGGCAATGGAGATAGTATTCTTTTTACCCGTCCTCAGAGGCATAGTAGACTAGACACAGTAATGAGAGGAGAGAAAGGGGACTGTGTACTTCAAGGGAATTTCTTTGCGGTAGTGTGATTTCTTGGAAAGTCTGGATAGGCAGATACTAAGGAAAAAAAGTCTGATCCCACAAAACCTAAAGAGCCAGCACTTTTTGCATCTCCATCATCACCATCACTAACAAGCATTTATATAGCACTTACTATGCTCCAGACTCTATGCTAGTCACTTTCCAAATACTATCTCATTTGACCCTCATGACCTCCCTATAAAGAAAATGATGTTATTACCTTCATTTCACAGATGAGGAAACTGAGGCAAACAGAGGTTAACTAACTTGCCTAGAATCCTACAGTTAGTAAATATCTGAGGCTGGACTTGAGCTCCCAGGATTGGCATGATGTCCACTATGCCACAAGTCTCTTAACCTTTCTGGACCTCAATTCCCTCAGCTGGAAAAAGAACTAATCAATCACCAGAATCCTTTCTGTCCTTGCACTAGAAGAATTATGGCATCCTAAGTTCTTATCAGGGAAAGAACTGGGCATTGCTTTCATTGTGGAAATGTCTGGCTCTCACTAGTCACTTTTTGGCTTTATATCATGTCTAAACTGTGCCACAAAAATGACTGGATATGAAAAGGACTTGGAAGGTGATCCAAATGAGTATACAGTGAGACAAGCTTCTGAGATCAAACAAGCAACAAGTTTTTTTTATTATTTTATTTTTTTTAAATTTATTTAAGTTTTCAACATTTGTTTCTACAAAATTTTGAGTTCCAAATTTTCTCCCCATTTCTCCCCCCCACCTCAAAATGCCAAGCATTCTAATTACTCCTATAACCAATCTGCCCTCTCTTCTAACATCCTTCCCTTCCCTTATTCCCATCTTCTCTTTTGTCCTGTAGGGCAAGATAAATTTCTATACCCCATTACCTATATTTCTTATTTCCTAGTTGTATGCATGAACAATACTCAACAGTTTCTCCTAAAACTTTGAGTTCCAACTTCTCTTCCTCCCTCCCTCCCAACCCATCCCCATTGGGAAGCAAGTAATTCAATATGGGCCATATCTGTGTAGTTTTGCAAATGACTTCTATAATAGTCATGTTGTGTAAGACTAATTATATTTCCCTCCATCCTATCCGCCCCCCCATTTCTTCTATTCTCTTTTTTGACCTTGTCCCTCACCAAGAGTGTTGACTTCTAATTGCTCCCTCCTCTCATTGCCCTCCCTTCTACCATCCCCCACCCCACTTATCCCCTTCTCCCCCACTTTTCTGTATTGTAAGATGGTTTTCGTACCAGAATGAATGTGAATTTTATTCCTTCCTTAAGTTGAATATGAAGAGAGCAAGTTTCATGTTTTCTCTCTCATCTCCCCCCTTTTTTCCTCCACTGAAAAGTTTTTTTTACTTCTTTTATGAGAGATAATTTGCCCCATTCCATTTCTCCCTTTCTCTTCCCAATATATTCCTCTCTCACCCCTTAATTTCATTTTTTTAGATATGATCCCATCCTATTTAACTCACCCTGTGCTCTCTGTGTGTGTGTGTGTGTGTGTGTGTGTGTGTGTGTGTGTAATCCCACCAACAACCTAGATACTGAAAAAGGTTTCAAGAGTTACAAATATTGTCTTTCCATGTAGGAATGTAAATAGTTCAACTTTAGTAAGTCCCTTATGATTTCTCTTTGCTGTTTACCTTTTCATGCTTCTCTTG
>JAQQSK010011411.1:0-12289 GCA_028658325.1 Potorous gilbertii | reverse complement strand
TGCAAAAGCTCACTGAAGAAAATAGTTCTCTCAAAATTAGAATGGAACAGATGGAGGCTAATGACTTTCTGAGAAACCAAGAAATCACAAAACAAAACCAAAAGAATGAAAAAATGGAAGAGAATGTGAAATATCTCATTGGAAACCAAGTAAAGAAATTTACTTTTTTTCTCTGTATTATTTCTTTTTACATTGAACCCCTCAGTAATATTAACAAAGAGAGCAGATGTCACCCAGATACATGCAAATCTCAGTAGGCTATCTGTCAATGTAGCTCTCCCTCCCAGTGTGCCCTCTAGACTTAGACTCTCACTTGAGGTTGAGGGACCCCAGGAGGGGGCTGACTGAGGGTCTCGGTTTTTGGTACTGTCTTGTGATCCACCTCTGGATCTAATAAGCAGTCATATGTATAGCCAGATAAATAGTCATAAGCAAGGAAGGTCCAAGTATGGGGGGAGGGTCCATAGATTGGACTACTGGCCATTCCTCTTTCAAAAGAAATCCCCCTGATGTGGAATGGACACATTGTCACTCCCACTCTGGTTAAATGAGCTCCAGTCTTGTGTTCTCAACACCCCACTGGACAGCCACTCGAATGCCCCTCTGACATCTTAAATTATATGTCCAAAATTGAACTCATTTCTCCTCCCAACTTTCCTGTCTATCAACACCACCATTCTCTCAGTCAGAAAGATACAAAGCTTCAAAGTTATTTTTGACTCTTATCTCTCTGTGATTTCACACCACACATCCAAATAATTACTAAGTGCTGTTGTTTTCATCACTGTAATATAGTTTATGACACTTTCAATACCCATCCTCACTTTTGAACTTGTAGCAGCTTATCCTCATTTTTGGCCCTAGAAGTACCAGATCTCAAACAAAGCAGCAGTCACCAGAATGACTTGATCCTGGTTAAAAAATGTGAGAATCAATAGACCACTCGATTAGGTGCACAAGATACATAAATCCAAAGACCTCAGCTCCTGAGATAAGAACTCATTGAGATAAGAACAATTTGTTCAACAAAAGACTTGAGAAAATCAGAAAGTAATATGACAGTAATTTTAGACCAACACCTCATACCATATACCAAGATAAACTCAAAATGGAGACATGGTCTAGATATTAAAAGGTCACATCGTAAATCAGAGAAGCAAGGGAAAAGATTTCATGTTGGATCTATAGATAGAAAATAAGTTCATGACCAAATGAGATAGAGAGAATCATATAAGATAAAAAGGACAGATCTGATTATATAAAATCAAAACTCTGCATAAGAAAACCAATGCAGCAAATAATAAAAATGAAACCATTAACTGGAGAGAATAATCTTTGCAGAAAGTCTCACTGAGAAAGGACACATTTCCAAAATATGAAAGGAATTGATTCAAATTTATAAGACTGAGAGCTATTTCCCAGTTGATAAATGGTTAAAGTACATAAATAAGGAGTCTTTAAAGGAAGAAATCAAGGCTATCAACAACCACATGAAAAAAATGTTCCAGATCATTAATCAATAGAGAAATTAAAGCAACTCTGGAGTTTAACCTCATATCCATCAGATTGGCAAAGATGAGCACAGTCAAAAGAAATGAAGAAAACCACACATTATTGTACTATTCATGGAGATGGGAATTGTTCCAGCAATTCTACTAACCATTTTGGAACCATACTCCAAAAGCAAACTAACTATACATACTATTTAACCCAGTGTTACTGCTTCTAAAGACTGAAGAAATAGGAAAAGGACCATATGTACAAAAATTTTGTAGTGGCAAAGAACTGGAAACTAAAGGGGTGCTCATCGCGTGGAAAATGGCTGAATAAATTGTGGTACATGTATGCAATAAAATACCATTACACCATCAAAAGAAATGAAAAGGACAGATTCAGAGAAACCAGAGACTTAAATGAACTGGTGAAGAGTGAAATGAACAGAAGCAAGAGAATTTATACAATAAAATTGTAACACAAACAACTTTGAAGGACCTTAGAACTCCGATCAATATAATCACCAACCACCATGCCAGAGAACTGAATATGAAGCATACTATTTAGCTCCTGACAGAAGTGATGGATTCAAGATGCAGAGTGAGACATACATTTTTCAACATGGCCAAAGGGATTATTTTTCTTGACTATGTCTATTGGTTTATAAAGGTTCTGTTTTTCGTTTTTTTTCTCCAATGAGAGAGAGAAAATATATACTTATTAATTGGAAAAAAGGTAAAATAAAAGTTACATTAAAAAGCATTCAAGTTGTTACATGTCTCCACAGTGATCAAAACCTTTCCTCTCAATAAATCTCTAAGATTCTTCCTCTAGAAAATGAGAGGGTTAGACTAGATGATCCCTAAGACCTCTTCAGCTGCTAACATTTTATGTTCTAAGATCTTTTCCATATCTAATATGCTATGTTCTAAGGTCCCTTTTAGCTTTGACATTCCATGAATTATATTCTAAGGTCCCTTCCAGCTTTAAAATTCTATATGTTTTGAGCCCCATACCAGATCTGACATTCTGTGTTCTGAGGCCCCGCCCAGCTCTAACATTCTGTATTCAAAAGTCTCTCCTGGGTCTGACATTCCTGGTTCCAAGGCCCCTTCTGGCTCTGACCCTCTGTGTCCTGAAGCCTCTTCCAGTTCCCTTACATCATGGGATGGATTTACTCCTTGGCCTCACATTTCAAAATAGGTATTAGTTTTTAGACTGACATCAGCGCCAGCTTCCACTACCATCTCCTCACCTGGGCTGTTGGCAGGGCCACAAACTGACCGTCAGTGTTCACACTCCACAAACAGTTTTGTTACCAGACTTCTAATCCCCTCCCTGAGTGGGAATAAGAGTTATTCTAGCCACAGGCAGGTGAACTAAGTCTGGAAAACACTGCCCATCTATTGCCCCCCTTTCCTCTTGTTTTCTTAAGCAACAGAAGTCTGAAAATGTCTACCTTTCTGGCCCCTGAAACAACCATATTTCTGGAAAAGCTCTGGATGGAGTGCCAAGATGCCTGGATTGTAGTCATGACTCTACCACTAACTCCCTTCTGTGACCTCAAGCAAGGCATGCCCACTCACCAGGTCTTGGTTTCCTACTATTTGAGATGGGGTTAATAAAATAAGTGCTCTCTTCCTCACATGAACTGGCAGCGGGATCAGATGCGATTCCAGATGGAAAAACTTTTTTTAAAAATGTCTTGTCATCTTTTGTTTTAGCATCCACCTGCATTTCCCTTTGTCCCTCCCGGAGAACCATCCCTTATGACCAAGAAAGGCAAAGGCAGAAACAGTTTTGCAAAGTTTACCAACCCATGAAGCAAGTCCAGAGGTATCTCTAGTGTTCTGTACTCACGGTGCGCCACCTTTGCAAAGAAGGGAAGGAACTGCCTGCTCCTATTTCTTTAAGGCCAAACTTGATCATTATCAAGTTCACAGGTTGCTTCATTGTCCTTTTCATTTCCATGGTCACAGTCATCTCACATGTTATTTTCCTGATGCTGCTTATTTCTTCTGTTTTCATCAGTTTGTGTAAGGGTGAAGGCACTTTTCACACTTGAGATCATTGGTATATGGGGCTGCTATTATCATCTCGATACGGATCAAAGGCAAATCACTTCTTTCTGACCTATGTTCTCTTCTCTAAATGGGAAAGAAAAGAATTCCTGCCCAGGAAATGTCTTTGCAGTGGTAGTAGATTATGATGACTGTGACTCAACTTTCCCTTCCCCTGCTTTTCACTCTAGTCAGGATAGGTCAGGTCCCTGAAGCAGTCACTTCCCCTTCTGCACCTTTGCCTTCCCGTATCCTCGTATATATATATATGTATATATATATATATATATATATATATATATATATATATATATATATATATTCTTGTTCCTGGTGTCTGGGTCCTCCAAGACTAAGCCCCATGTCCACCTGGACTTAGAATAATAACTCACTTATCTCAGTCCCCCACGCTCCTAATGCTAGTGCCTTCCTTCTCAGTTTCCCTTCGGATTCTCCTGTCTGTATCTTACTTGTACATAGTTGTTGGCATGTCGGCTCCCCCATTAAATTTTGAGCTTTCTGAGGGTCAGAATTGTCTTCCCTTTTTCTTCGTATTCCCCAAGCTTACTTAGCATAGGGCCCGGCACAAATGAGAGGCTGTTGACTTGTTGATTTCAAGGTTTCCAAAGCATTTTCCCCACAATTAGCCCTGGGAAGCAGGGAAGACATGTGTTATTGTCCCCGTTTTACAGATATGAGGAAGGCGGCTCAGAGAGAATGAGTTGGCAGTGACCACAAAGCAGATGTCAGAGTGGGGACTCAAGCCTGGGTCTGTTTTGTTCATTGTCCTTTCCATTAGCATTGAGAACCACTCCATCACTCATCGCTTCCCCTACTCTGAATTTTTGTGGTCCTTAAAGGAACTTAGCATTCAGTTATACTTTATATTGAATTATTCTGACTTGTATTGAATTATGCTGAATTATGTTGAATTGTACATAACGATTCCACAGTATTAAGTGTAACCCAAGTCCCAAAGCCAACTGATATGAGGACTCTCTCCTCATTGGTGGAGATCAAGGCCCAGCATCCAAGTGAGGAATGGAGCAGAGTTGTTCGGAGAGAAGAGAGTCTTCAGTCTCTTCAAGTCTTTTCAGGCCTTGGGCACTTCTGGCATCCAGTTTCAAGAGAGAAGATGGATAATACCAACCCCGTTTCAGGTTGCTGAAGGAAAACACTCTGGGAATAACCTAAAAAGTGAGGGACTGGAAATTTCCATCATGTTCCTATTGCTACACCAGAGACTTTGGGGGCCTTCCCGTTGGGTGAGACCTAGGATCCTTTCTCTTTTTTGTTGAGCTGAGTTACTGCTGTCTCAATGATCCTTCACTCTATGTTGTCTAGTATATATTCTCCTATGAATACTTTCTCTGATTTCTCTTTTGCTATCGATTTAGAAAAATGGATATCCTTGCTCCCTGCTATATATGTATTGTGTTCATTGTGGAATTAGTATTTGGTGGGGAAAGGGTCAAGGCTTGAATGTAAAGCTTGGGTCCTCCCTCCCCCATTAAGAAGTAACAATCTTATATTTAGTTTTAACCTGAAAAATACATCCCGTAGATTAATAATACTTATTAATTTATTAATAATATTTAAGGGAGCAAATAGATATAATTTTATAATGTCTGAGTGCCCAAGCTTCTGATCTAAACCTCCTGCTTCCCTTCCTGGCAGGAATTAACAGTCTTCCTTGGAGAAGAGCAGAGGGATAAAGTCTAGAGAATGTCTCTTCTGTGACTTTTGAAGCCATATAGCAATACCCTCCTGCTCCATGTAGGGGACTGTCTTTGCTATATAAGTATTGACTTTCCATCCAATTTGTGAATCCTTCCTCCACCTCCCTTTTCTCCAATAACTTACTGGACTGGTCCCAGACACATACCCCATCACCAAGCCCTTTCATATTTGGTGGCCCCTCAAAAGCAACTGTTCTGCTAACGCAGCCTTCAAAATCACCATCATGATGAGAGAGATGACATAGTAGAAATCCCGCTTTTCGCTGCCTCTGTGACCTCATAGTCTCTCAGGCTTTTCAATTCATTTTTCATACCTATTCTCTCATGTGAGCTCAAAACAGCTCATGAGGGTAGTCTTTATGTAAGAGTAAAGACTCGAGTGTCCCCCTCCCTTTTACTAAGGGGGAAACTGAGGCTCAGAGAAAAGGAAGTACTTGTCCAAGATCATGCTATGACTCAAACATAACCCGGACTGAAACCCAGGTGTCTAGACTCACTATTTAGTCCACTTTCCTCTATACTTAGAATTCCTATTTTCACTCCCCTCTCCCACTTCCAGTTCTCTTTTCCCCATAAATCTCATCTTCCCTTGGCATCTGGCCCCCTGTTAAAAATTCTCTGTCCCATAAGTATGTTATGTTAAGTCTCTACCTCTTAACTTTGGCATCCCCTTTGATAAAAAGGAAGATTAAACCAAAAATTTCCTCCTTTGAGTGAGGAGAAAAAAGTGCTCCCCACCCAAGCACAGCAAGTTCCACATCCAGCCCCTAACAGCGCAAACAGCTTACATTACCATGGTGTTTGAATGGATGAATTGTCCCAAGAAAGACTCTGGAGTTTAAGGGATATACTTAGAGTCTGGGTCGAGGAGATGGGTTTCTGTCCTTTTCATTGTTGCCACTGTAGACCCAGAAGAGAGGAGAGTTCTCTCAAAGGTTGGGGCAGAGTGAGCTACAGGAAAGTCCTTTTAAAAACCTTATATAATTTTGCCTCCTCCTAAGTAGTGAGAAAGGGGGATGTTATAGAGATTTAATGATCTGAAAATTTTCTAAGCTTTTGGTAGAACAAACCACAATATTTCTGAAAGAAAAGGATAACGTTGGATAATATTGGATAATATTATGGATAAAAGGATAACTCTGGATAATATTGACTGACCTTACTTGTAGGTGAAGTATAAGATTGCCTAAAGGTTGTAATTTGATGTGTACCAGGAAATCTCTTACTTCAAACCATCTTCCTTATCAATTTGTACAATAATGGAATCTTCACCATTAGAGATTCATTCCTCTGGGTTAAGGCACTGCCTTCTTATGAGTTCTTTTTAAGTGGGATCCCTAAGAAGGAAAATATTGTATATTGTAAACTTGTAAAATATTGTAAAACTTTGTAGTCTCAGATCTTTAGTACAATACTTGATACATAGTTGGCACTTACTATGTATTTGCTGATTGAGTCTTCTCTGACCAATGAGAAATACCAAGGTCTTGAGAAATTAGGTGACTTGCCTAAAATCATACTGCTAGTATGTATCTGAAAGGGAAGTTGGTGTGCTACAGTAGAAGGAGGACTAACTCTCAAGTCAGAGGGTGTGAGTTCAAATAGAATCCAATGAGTTAGAACATCAGAACTGATACAATATAATACAATATGATATATGATATAACAATACAATGTACATATGTGATTTATCACTTGTTTTATATCATTTATCATGTTGTATACCATACCACCTAATGTACTACATGGCATGCCTTTTATTACACATGTATGTTTACTACACACATGCTATATGGCATGTATTTCACAGGTTCATACATGTGCGTATGGCCACTTCCAGGTTCTCTTATCACTCAGTAACTTCTCTTCCTTCAAGGTCCATACAATCCATATCTACAACCCAATGAAAATCCTGGGAGCAGTTATCTACAGAGCTCCAGATCACTTCTCTTCCTTCCTCAATGAATTTTGGATCAGCTCACAATTTTTCTCTCCTCCCCAATTCCTGTCCTCCTGCAAGGTGACTTTAGCATACCTATTGACTCTCTCTGAAATGCTCTATAATCTCTCAGTTCCTTAAACTTACTCACTTCCCATGACTTTCTCCTCCACTCCACCTTAGCCATACACAAGATCTTGCCATCACCCACAAATCCACCAGCTTCAGGTTCATGAACTCTGAAATACCCTTATCCAATCATAATCTATTGACTTTCCACCTGTCCTGCCTTCCCCTACTAAACCCTGTTCTTCATCCACACTGTGATTTCTAATCCCTCAACCCCTCAGTTCTCTCCCAGGACATTGCCCCTGTACTCGTCACACTCCCCTCCTTTCCCCATGTTGACCCGTTGGTAAACCAATTCAACTGTTCACCATCTTCTTCTCTTGAGTCCCTGATCCCCTCTATGCTCACTGTGCTCTGACCAGCATCGACCTTGGATCCCTCTCATCATCCACTGCCTCTGTTCCTCCACACATGCTGCTGAGTAGAAGTGAAGACAGTCTCACAATCATTCTGGCTGGTTCCCTACAAATATATGTTATGTGACTTCAAATGGACCCTTAGTGCTGCTAGGCAATCTTTCTATACTTCCCTAATTAACTTACTTTCCCACTCTCAACAGCAGCTCTTCCAAACTTTTTCATGCTTCCTAAAATTCCCCATGCCTCCTCTAATCTCCCACACCCTCAACACCAACTTCCTGACTTTCTTTAAGTTCCAGATAAAATCTTACCTTTCTACAGGATACTTTTCTAAATCCCTCTTAATTCTAGTGTAACAATTTCTGTTCCTTATTGCATATTCATCCTATGTATAGTTTGTTTGTCCATGGTTGTTTAAATATGTCTTCCCCATTAGATCATGAGCTCCCTGAGGGTAAGTAAGGACTTTAACTTTTTTTTTTATACTCTTATTATTTAACACAAAGTCTGGCTTGTAGTAGGAGCTTAATAAATGCTTATTGACGGACCCATTACCTGAACTCCGAGTGAATCTATGACAAAAGGCTAAGTCTAAACAACCTATCCTCTGGAGTTACAAGGACTTTGCTGTAAGTACGGTGTCCTGGATAGAGTCCAGCTGGGTTAATGGCCTTCTGCCCAAAATGCCTCTTGTACGGAACAAGTTCAATTCACTCAGCTAACAAGTGAGAGGCAGCAAAGAGTAATTGAAAGGACCTTGGCTTGTGATTCAGAAAACCTAGTTTCAGTCCCAGATCTGCTACTGACGCATTATGAATGTGATCAAGGAAGTTTCCCTGACTTGGCCTATTTCCTCTTCTATAAAAGGAAGCAGATAAACTCAATAATTTTTAAGGTTCCTTTCAATCCTAGATCTCAATTCTAAATATTTAACAAATGTACCACTGAGAGAGACAAGGTATTACAATCTCTTAAAGAAAAGAGACATTTTCTTTATATACATTCATATACCCCCAGAGTGTATTGCTTACCAATCTCCTGTATTTTACCAATCTCCACTTGCCAGTCTCCTGAGTGTTATTATCTCCTCCTCCTCTGTCTTGTTCCCTAGGTCTTTCTCTTTTTCCTCCTGCCTGTTGAGTAAATATGAGTATCCCCCAGTCATGTCCTTGCCTCTCTTCTCCCCTCTCTGTATACTATGCCTCTTGATGATCTCATCTACTTCTCTGGATTCAGTTATCACCTCCAATTGCCTCTAGGAGCAAATACAAAACCCTCCATCTGACATTCAAAGCTCTTCATAACCTAGCCCTTCCTGCTTTTCCAGTTTTCTTGTACCTTATCTCCCAACACATAACTCTTCAATTCAATGACGGTGACCTCCTGGCTTTTCCTCAGACAAGAGACTCCCATCTCTAAGCTCTGGGAGTTTTCTCTTACTGTCCCCTATGCCTGGAAGACTCTCCCTCCTTCACTCTACCTACTGACCTCCCTTTTTTCCTTTAAGTTCCTGTTAAAATCCCATCTTTTACAGGAAACCTTCCCCAACCTCTCTTAAGTCCAGTGCTTTCCTTCTTTTAATTCTATTTCATTTATTTTATATGGAGCTTGTTTTATATACATTTGTTTGCATGTTGTCTTTCCCATTAGATGGTAACCTCCTTGAAGGGAGGAGCTGACTTTTGCCTCTTTTTTGTATCCCCAGTGCTTAGCAAGATGCCTATTAATTATTGATTATTATTATACTTATGTCTCCCAGTACTCTCCTTCTAGTCCTGTTCTCTAGTACATCCCTCATTGGGTTACCAGTGCCTCAATCTTAGCAAGTCCAAAAGAAAGAATTCATTAATTCCCTCCTCAAAATTACCCCTCTCCTAATGTTGCCCATTTCTCTTAAGAACACTTTTACATAGCAGGCATTCAAAAAATGCATACTAAATGATCAATGTTTGCTATTTTTACTTATGCCACAGTTTAGGGTGTAGTCCAGGTAGAGTCATCATGGCTTCAGATAACCTCATTTCTTTTTTGACAAAGTTACTAAACTATGCTCCAGGGAATGTTACATGCAGGTTACCTATATCTCAGTAAAGAATTTGAGAAAATTGTTCATACTGCTCTTGTGGACAAAATAGGGCTATTTGAGCTGGATAACGTACAGTTAAAGGAACCTCTTTGATGTCTATATCTATTAGTGGTTGGTTGGTTGTTGTCCTTCATGCTCAAAAAGGACCAAAATGACATCACTGTGTTGGGGTCAAGTTATAGTGTGTCCAAATGGGGTTGATCAGACCAATATGAGCTCAGAAAACTCTATCACAGGTAGGATACAAATAGTTTGGAGTGAAGATGTCTCTAAATTTGTGCATCTCACATTTCTTTTGAGCTAGTGAAATTTTTCTTCACTCATAGAGCAGAGTGCCTTTCTTGAAGTGGGCATGCCATGCTGGGCAGTCCTGTGCCAGTGTCTCCCATGTCTCACAATCAATTCCAAAGTTCTTCAGAGTAACCTTGAGAGTGTCTTTGTGTGGTTTCTTTTGAGCTCCATGTGAGTGCTTGCCTTGTGTCAGTTCTCTATAAAATAGTCTTTTAGGTAAATGTACCTTTAGCATTTGAACAATGTACCCCTTCCATTAGAGTTGTGCTCTCTACAGTAGAGTCTGAACGCCTAGCAATTCAGCTTGAGAAAGGACCTCAGTGTCTGGTACCTTATCTTGCCAAGTGATCTTAATAGTTACTTTCCTGGCATGGTGCTGGTACACTGTCCAGAGTTCACTGAGGTCAGCACAACAGTTCTGCAGACCTTCAATTTGGTAGGTACCCTGATATAGCTTTTCTCCTACACTTCAGAGTTTCCCGTTTTAAACACTGAGCTAGCTCTAGCAATATGTGCATCGGCCTCATTATCAATGTGGACATTCTTGAAAAGTGTACTGCCAAGGTGAGTGAACTTATCCACAACATTGGTAATTTCTCCATTTCCTATAACCACATATGGATGGTATGGTACTACCTGATGGAGAATCTGTGGTTTTGGTGTTAAATATTAGATGATAAACAACAGATAATTGATCCGTACTTTGTTGCATCTCAGCCTCAGAAGCTGTATTGAATCATTTGCAGAAAAAAAAAGTCACACACCAGCTCTCTTTCCTCTTTAGTCTTGGCTTGTAGCCTTTTAAGTTAAATAATTTACCAGTATTATGGTAGATGACTTTGATGCCACTTTCCTCCTTGTTGAAAGTGTCTCACAACACTGCTGAAAACATCATGCTAAAAAGCAGGGGAGCACGCTCACAGCCCTACTTCACTCCTTGTAAATCTCAGCTGGAATAGAATCAGCACCAAGCATCTTACCTCATGAGAGGAACCTAGTAGCATTAAGACCTCTTCAGCTGGAAGTTCAGTTAGAGAGGGATTGACTTCAGTTGGAGGTATATGATTAATGGCTTCAGCATTTATTGATAGAGAACACTGTTGGGAACACTATGGAAATGTTTAGCCCATCTCTCCAGCACCATGTCCTTATCACTAATCAATGTGGCTCCATCAGCACTGAGTAGTTGAGTTGCTTCCTTGTAAGTTTTCTTTTGTTCTCTGCTGTGCACTTTTTACTTTGTTCTTTTTTCCCCTTTCTCCCCACCCGAAGGCTACAATTTAGCACAAATACATTTATACACACACATACACACACACACACACACACACACACACACACACACATATGTTTATGTGCACCAACTCTCCTTCCTCTTTAGCCTTGGCTTATAGCATACATATATACACTTATGTAGACATTTACTTTCTCTAACAAATTTTACTTCTGATCTTTGTTTTTATGTTTGTATCTCTTATTTCCTATCCCTCCTGACTCTTCTACTTTACTTCTCTCTGCTACCTTGCCCTCCTATTATTTTACCTAGCCTCCCTCCAAGGATTCTTCCCTTACCCTCCCACTCCCACTAATCTAAACACCTTTATATACCCACCTCTGACCTATTCCTTCCAGAGATCCCTCCCTTATCCTCTTTCACCTCCCCATCCCCTTATGTGTTTTATTTCTTTCTGAATTTAGAAGCTTTTTATACTCTTCTAGATATATTTGTCTTGTTTCCCCTTGAACCCATTCCTGATGAAGGTAGGTTTTCAGAACTAACAGTCCTCCTCCCCTATCTAATTTCTCTATGTCCACTCAAGCTTCATTTGTATAAAATAATTACTCTTTTTAGCTGTTCCTAAACGGTTTTACTTTTGAAAGCCATATCATACTCAGGTCTACCCCAATCTTCTTTAGGAATTACCTCATTTCTAATGACAGTCTTAGACATACATTTTACATTTTATATAGATAAAAAGTAAACAGTCTGTCCTTACTGAGTCCCTTGTAATTAGTCTTTGGTATGTAGCTTATGTTTCTCTTGGTTTATGTATGTCAAATCTTCTAAGTTCAGGTTGTTGTTGTGGGGTTTTTTTTGTTTGTTTTTTTTTATTTTATTTTTTTTATTTTTATTTAACTTTTTACATTCATTTTCACAAGATTTTGGGTTCCAAAATTTTCTCCCCATTGGT
>JAQQSK010011410.1:0-12290 GCA_028658325.1 Potorous gilbertii | reverse complement strand
TAAATAAGTCAATTTAAAGTTTTGAATTCTTTAAGATGTGAAAATTGATCCACTCAAATGTGAAAGGGGCACACTTTCTATTTCTTTATACTGTCTCCCTCAACTTGCTATGATGGTCTTTTACTTTTCCCATTCATTTTTATTGTAAACGTAGACAGGGAAAGGCAGGATTAGTTGAATTATACCAGATACCTAAGTAATCACTGGAGATACAGGCGCTACATTTGAGTTGCTTAAGGTCTAGGAGATATAGCCCTTCACTGGAAATGAAACCTATTTCTAATACTACCACGATTCATTTTATGACTCTGAGGAAGTCACTCTCCTTAGCAGTTTCACTGTCTGTAAAATGAGAATAAAGATACCTTCTGCCAAACTCACTGGGATATTTTGAGGATTAATTAAGTAACATCTGCAAGGCTTCACAGAGACAATTGCCACTATTCTAAGAATAAAAAGTATTATTCTTAGAAACATACATGGGGAGGAAATGATCATAGAGAGGTACAAGGTTGAATCGTTCAATGATAGGGCAGCTTTTGCTCATTTGTAATGGGAGTTCTTGCTATATTGGTGAAGTGTAAATGGCTAAATGAATCCTGCCTTCTTTGTGTCTTCAAACAAAGACATGCTTCCATAGCTCCTGAGATTAATTTTTGTATCCAAGAAACTGTTCATATTTGGAGACTTGTAACAGAAGTTTGTAACAGAAAAAATATATACCAATGAAATCAGCTTAAAAATGCATAATTTTACTGAAGAAGAACTTTAACAAATCACTAGAATGAAGATTCTCATAATCCTCTGATGTGAACTCTGGAATTAGGCACCCATTTTTACTCAGGGGTGAATATATACAACATTTCTCCTAGTTATAGTTCTCTTTATTCTTTCTCCATCTGTTTGTGTGTGACAACTGTTTCAGTCTCATGGAGAAAGGAACGCGAATTAGCTTTATTAGAATTACACAATGTTTAAAAATCTTCTGTTCCAACTTCACCATCTTACACATGAAGAAAAGGAGCCCTGAGATGCAAAAAATGTCTTGCATTAATGCTCATTTATAATTAATGGGAGAATCAGAAGTATAACTCAGATCTCATGACTCCAAATATAAGGTTCTTTGGAGAACTTGCATAGGATCACACATTTTTCATCCAAAACAATGACCAACCGGAATTAAAAGAAATATAAACAGGTGACTGAATTTATGCTGTTGAATGTCAAGGAGAGAGAGAAGATAATAGAAATAATTTCTAATATTTATTTAGCTTTTAGCTTTACCAAATGTTTTATATTATTTCATTTCATCTTCAAAATAGCATCGTACCTGAGTAACCCAGAAAGGCTTCATGGAGAAGTTTGTAGTGTTAGAACTTAGCTTTGTGTTTCCCAAACCAAAAAGCATAAAAATAACTCAATGACCTGCAAATAATTAAACAGAACTGCCAGCTCCTTCTAGTACCTGTTGGAAACATAATTGTTATTTTAATTGATTATTAGTGTCCTAAAACTGAAGGGCTGTTATAGGTGAGCTGTGCCTAATTAGAAAAAAACAAATAAACATATTTTCTATAGGAGGTCTCAATTCTATGTAACTTTACAAAAGACCTTACAATCAAGGAAGTTGAGAATGCTCCATAAATTCTGTATTGTTCACCTTCACATTTCTGGAAGGCCAGGGATAAGTGTGATCAAGAAGAAATTGTCCTCTTAAAGAAGGTTTAAGGGAATGTGGCTTCTTGGTCCCCATTCTGAAAGTGCTCTTGGAGCAATTTCTCCCTGAAAATTGAAATCTGCATTCCATCAGATATATTCTTTCATCAAAAATGAATGACTTTCTACTTCTACCATTTGGGGATCTGAATAAAGTTGTTAAATCCATGCTTACAACTAAAAGGATTTTCATTGTTGAATTATCTCGGTAGGTATTTATTTTATCACTACATCTTTGACTGTGCAGCAAAAGAACTGGATTCAGAATAAGGTGTGAACAATCTAGATAACAATGGTATCACTGGGACCAGTGACACATTTAATGCATTACTCGTCTTATCTGTAACAATTCAAGCTGTTAAGCTTCAGTTTCCTCAACTGTAAAATGGGGATAAATAATTGTGCCTCCTACCTCATTGACCACTTATGAGGAAAACACTATATAAATATGAGTTGTTGGTAAAACTATTGCTTCAGTAGCTCTGTGATCTTATCAACTCCACTGGAACAGATTAAAACCAATTCATACCCCACTTTGTTTTTAAATGTCATATTAGTATCAGTATGTTTTTCCATGATCTTCCACAGGGAATTCATTCACCTAAAGTGCAAGAGGTCTTCCCCATGGAAGATTTTTTTTTTACATTTCCAGAATGCCACTGTGGTTTTCTCAATAAATTTTCAGACATATCACTTGAGTAGTGCATTTCCTCTTCTAATCATAACGATATACCTTACTTTATATAATAAACCCAGCTTCTCATTGGAAATATACTGAAGTTTAAAATATATTTCTTCACCTGTAGATCACTTGGAATATTAATTTCTCAGAGAGTCATAAACATAGAGAGCATTGCCAAACCAATGCCTCATTGTATCATGAATATGACCTTAATTTTCAAAGTCTAAGTCAGTGGAACTTATTCTCTAGCTAGTTCTGATTTATAAGATTGTCCCAGGGGGTCATTGGAAAGTATAGTCCCAGTGACTGAGTGCTTGCTTTAGAATTTAGGACAGAGAAGTTAACACCAGTAGATAGATAGCAATTGATATATTCCTTCCCAAAGGCAAATCAAAGAAAAAAATAATTGATGTTCAGTAATCTCCAGTCCCTTTGTTTTGCTGTCATTAAGTCATGTGTGTCTCTTTATGACTCCATCTGGGGTTTTCTTGGCAAAGACTTTGAAGCAGTTTGCCACTTCTTTCTCCAGTTCATTTTACAGGTGAGGAATCTCAGGCAGTCAAGGTTAAGTAACTTTCCCAAGGTCACTTTCTAACCCACTGTGTCATCTAGCTGCTCCCACTTCTACAATAAGGGAGGTAGAGCGTTGAAAAGTACAGAAGAGACTGCTAAGATTACATTAGAGTAGTAGAATATTTCTTTGTACTGCCTTTTCCTCTCACTACATTGAACAGTGTTTTACACCCAGTGGATCCTCAATAAAAGTTTGGTTATTGATTTTTCAAAATTGTGGGTGAGCTTGTATCTCAGTTTTAAAGCTACTGTATTTCCATCCCTTCCACCTTTGTGCAATCTCATTGGTGTCATCCCACCCCCCCCCACACACACACACATGCACATCAAACAAAAATAAAGCCTGCAACTTAAATGTAATAGGAATTGCCCAACTGAGATGAACACAGAGGTGCATTTCCAGGATGCCTGTACCTGGAATATAAATGATCATAGGGAGAATAAGGATATTCATTTTCCTGAGATTGTTTTAACTAATTTGTGTAGGTCAAGGTAGAATTGCCATGAGATGACAGGAAGGTAAATCTCTATAATAATCTGTGATTGCTAAGTAGGAGAGTCAAGTTGGGAAATATATAAATATGCCTATGACAGGGAGTGACAAATAGTTACTGAAGCAAGTCAAAATAGGAGCCTCATGAAGGACAGTAGTAGCTAGACAAGCAACAATCACAGATATCTGATGTCAACAGAGGAATTTTTCAGAAGCTCAATCTGTCTGTTCTGGTTGCTACCAACCCGTTATTCTGATTACTCAGAAGGACCTTGTCATACAGTGTGCTAAGTCTTTTAGAGAAATTTCTTTTCCAGCTACTCTGAGGAGAAAGAGAATGCAACTATATATCCAGGAATGAAACTATTTATTTAGCAATAGTTTTCTCTTGATCTATTTATTTCTGTGCTAGTCCAAAGTTTTTGCTGTTTCAACACCATAGAATTTCTTGCCTACCCAGAACTCCAACCATGATTTATCTGGCCTGCTTTCTGTCTACTACCTTCTTATTGCAGCTGCTATTTCTGGAACTCCCACCTTACCAGACTATGACTCCCCCTGGATGTCATCTTGCCATGAGCCCAAGTTGTCCTTTTGCTCTGGGAATAATTAAAGTCTCCACAGAAGCATGTCCATAGCCTACTCAATGACTCCATTTATCACCTCTGATTTTCTGGACCAAATGTTTATCATTGACCACCATGACACTATGTATATTGTCTTTTCCAATTTTAAAGTAAGCTGCTTAAATATAAGAATTGATTCCCTTTTATGTTTTCATCCCTATAATCTAACAAAAAACTTGACACATAGCAAATATCCTTTTATCTATTCATTCATTCATTCATGATGAACAACTGAACCCATATAGAAATCAACTATAGAAGTTTCTGGTTTTATGACATGACAGGAATAAAAGAAAGAGCAAGATGGGTAAATCATCACTGAAAACTTGATGATTTGAAGATAAATTCAAGAGGGTCCAAAGTAAGTGGGACTGCTGACTTACACACAGATACAATTGCATACAACTCATTTAATTTTACAAAGAGCAGACATATATATTCTATGTACTATTGAGATAGCTCTGTTGCCAAATAAACATAAGAATTCTAGCCAAACCATATTGCCAAGAATACTTTTCACATCTCAGTATAGCTGTGATCTAATCATGAAATGGTTAACTGTGTTTTTACATAGCCTCAAAATATTTTGAATAAAGAAACAAATACTTCTCAATACCAAACACCAAACTTAGTGTGATGCCTCAAAACTTAGACTACCAGGGAGGCAAATGGAAGCAAAATGAAGACAATATTCTTACCCTAAATTGTGGATTAATAAAAGAGAAAAGCGAAATTTCATTAAAATTTTGAAAGTGTCTGAGTAAGGAAGTATCAATTTGCAATAACAAGATTTTATGAAAGCATTATCCTCATGGACAAGATGGAGAAATGTGAACCAGATCACAGTATAGTTAGTTGGATTCAATATTGATTCAATGTTTTGATACACAAAGTAATCATTAGTAGTACTCTGTCAACTTAGAAGGAGTTGGAATCCCCAGGGATCTGTCCTTGCCCAATGCTTTACAACATTTATATCAATGAATTGGATAAAACTTTTGAGAGCTTGCTTGTTAAATATGCAGACAGCAGGGAACTGCAAGTGAAACATATCTTGGATTATCAGTCAGGTAGGAGGCAACAGTTCCCCAAAAGGGGAAATGACTTGCACAAGGTAGCCTAGGTAAGAAAAAAGTACAACTGGCATTTGAACATATCTTCTAATTCCCAGTGGAGGGAATCTTTCTTCCTTCTATATGACATTTCTTTGCTTCTTAAATGTGGATGAAAATAACTGATATGCAGGTGTTCTGTGAAATCACTATAAGTTATAACTAAGGGGGAAGTGAAGGAAAAAAAAATCACCCTGACTGAATGAATCCTGCCTGTGCTGTTGACTTTTATCTTCCCAATATACAGAAATGGAGAATTGAGATCAGATCAATAAAACTGAAGCAAAAAAAAGTTATATCAAAAACATGAAAAGTACAAACAGATGGGATAAAAAAACTTTGTGTGGTTGGTTGGAGATTTTCTTAGGGACTTTCACGTTACCTTTCCTTTTCACTCAGAAGCCCTTATTCTAATATAAAGATAAGGTCCCTATACCCAAGAGGAAGTAAATTATGTATTATAATGTTGCTTCTCTATGGAGCTTTTCAATGTATTCTCTAAATGTAATCAAAATTAGGTTCCAAAAGCAGGTTTTGAATTTTAAACAGAATTTAAAATGGAATCCCCTTTAATTACTTCCTGCTCCTGCAAACTTGTCAGACTATATTTCAAAGTCAATCTCATCATTTTACTTTTACCAGTTTATCAGTACTCTGGCAAAATTCTAAACTATTAGGACAAGGAGGAAATGAGGGTGAAAGTCTAAGATCCGTGGCACAGGGTCATCTACCTTCCTACCGTATACCCCAGTTCTGGGCTTATATGAATCAGATATATGTGATGGAAGGGCTTGGCCTCTGAAAGAGAGGATAAGACCTTTGTAGACATTTTTGGTCTTTTTCCCCCTCCAGGCCTCACCCTATATTTTTAGATAAAATCTTTTAAACAAGTCTTAGTTTTGACTCAAGTTTGAGGTAAATTCAAAAGAGATTAACAGAAAGGGGGAATAGAGAAGCTCAAAGTATAAAGTAGATTGTGTATAGGACAACTATTTAAATCCCTTAAATTCAAAAGACTTACAATTGAAGATTGACAAATACTTCCAAAATGATACAGTAACCCACCACACCCTGGAGAATTGTTGGAATGCCTAATAGATTTAACTTTCACCTTTGACCTCTCCTGATTGTGTAAGCCACAAGGTAAGATCTAGATATCTAGATCTCCTGAATGTAATTTGGGCTTTCTTTGTCCTGTGATTTGTAGTATAAATTGTCCTGTTTGACATCTTCTCCTTAAAACAGACAAAAAAGAAGCACACAAATAAATAAACAAATGAGTGCATTTATATTTAAATAAGATAATGCCTGCAAAACATTTGTAATATTTAAAATGCTCTATTAATGCTAGCTTGCTATTATCATCAACATCTTCATGATGATCACTATGATCATCATTCTACTGCTAATATTTGTTGTTGTCGTGAAGCTAATATCCTGTTGCACAACTGACACCTGGACCTAGATACTCTAGACCTCTTGAATTTATCATATAATACCAAAATCATAAACATCCAAAATTAGGATCATTGCTTGATAATCTAGCTAGGAAAAAAACAACAACAACAACAAAGCAGATGAAGTATCAAGTAAACAGTAAGTTGAGGTCAAACAAGCACATCTTCTTGCTGTCATATTTGTGTGGTTCCCATTGGTAGTGGCAGGGGGAAAGAGAGAGAGAAAGCAGAACAAAGAAAGAGATACAGAGAGAAAGACAGAGAGAGAGAGAGAGAGGGAGAGAGAGAGAGAGAGAGAGAGAGAGAGAGAGAGAGAGAGAGAGATCCATTTCCCTCTTCATATGAAGTCCATAGAAAAACTGAGTCAAAATCTCTATGGTCAAAAGAGATCTCTCTTTGAGAGAGAAAGATGAAAAGCAGAATTACTTTTCTTTAAGCATACTCAGTCAACCACTCTTCTTTGCTCAATGACCAGTACTCTTGGGTGGTCCTCAATCACAAAAACCATTCATTAGCCTCAAGTCATGCATACCCTTTAGCAAAGGGTGCATCCTAGTTCAGCATAAAAGGAACCTCCCCTAACTACCTTCCATTAAGTTAATTCCACTAGAGCACATCCAAGTAGTCAGACCCTGTCCTGTACCCCGTTCTATTATATATTAAGTTCTGTGCAACAATTTTTCCACAGCTACCCCAGGTTAACCTTAAATTTCCTCAAGGGATCACAGAAACCCAAGGAGCTTTCTTAAGCAGTGTACCAATGTTAGGAGAGTCTGGGGAAGTATGGGTATTTTTGGATCACAGCAGTACCCTTCAAATGCATTCAGTTCTCCAACAGTGAATATCAATGCTGATGAACAGAAAGAACAGAATACAGTTTCTTCCCTTGTTAACATTATTTTTTTCTCACAATACCCCTTCTTCAAACTCTCCTGAGTACCAGCAAAGAGAAAAAAATAAAGGACAAAAAAATCTCTATGGTCCATTCTTTGTAGGCAGCACAGCTGTCACTTCAGTCTTACACTTGCTGAGCATCTGATTCAACTTTCTATCAAACATCTTTACAGTGTGACAACCTATAATGCTGTTGTTCAAAACACATGACAGCTCAAAAGGTTGCCATTGGAGTGGGTTGTGAAATCTGTGGGTTTTCCTCGAGGACATGGTTGATATTCTTTGCACCAGAACTAGTTAAGTTTATATGTTCATAAGTCTATCAGTTTATATGTTCATAAGTTTAAACTACTCATAAAGTCCCTCAGTTTCATTGGCCTACCACTTTCCTTACCTGGGATATGGAATTTATCTGTTTTATTTGGACAATAGTCAACTATAAATTTGATGACTTAAAAAAGCAATTAACATTGAGTAACTCAATGATTTAACTATAAAATCTCAAATCAAAATTTGAATATAAACCTATATCAATCTTCGAACTACTTAAGAAGTTTATGTCATTAGTGGACTTTTACCCCCTCCTCACTTTGTTGTTTTCTGCTGAAGAATGGCATTTTCCAAAGTTTAGCTAATCTACTGGTAGATAGTATATTAACTCTCATAGAAAAACGTCAAGAGGTTATTTTTTGTTTCTTTCTCGTTTAAAATCTTAAAAATGCCAGTGACTACCTTCAGTATTTGAATCAAATACCCAAAACACATAGAGAAATATCACTAGTAGATAGCCATTCTACACTAGATAAGGGGTCAAAGATTGTGAATGAATAGTTTTCTGAAAAATAAACATAAATGTTCAATATGAATGTGAAAAAATGCTCCAAATCCCTAAAAATAAGAGAAATGAAAACCAAAACGCCTCTGAGCTTCCATCAAAAGGGCAAAAATAAAATACACTGAGCAAAAAATGATACTTTACTATTGCATACAAACATTCTTCTCATACTTAAAGGAAGGACTCAGTAGATCCTAGCATCCTCTCAAGTTATCACCCCTTATTTCTCCTTTCTTTTAGAATCAGTCTATATTTATCACCTACACTTCCTCTCCTCTAATTCATTTCTGAACCGTTTGCAATGTCTTCTAAAATTTTATTCAATTGATACTGCTTTCTTCCATGTTAATGAAAATCTCTTAATTGCCATATCTGATTATCCGTTTTATTACTTGTTCTGGTTGTCCTCTCTGCTGCATTAGATCCTGTTGTCCAACTTCTTCTATATGTTTCCTTATTTCTGGATTTTCATGATATTTCTTTCTCTTAGTTTTCCTCCTAACTTCCTAATACTCCCTCTGTTCTTTTTCTAGGATCACCATGTATTTTGTCACTCCTCTCTCACCAACCATGACTATATTTTGGAACTGTGATATGAGTTCTCTCTTTCTTTTGAACATTTTCTCATTTAGTAATGTCACCATCTTCTATGGTTTCATTGATATATAGTTAATTTCCAGACCTATGTATCCAGCTGCAGTATCTCTCCTCAATGTCAATCTCACTTCAATAATTTATTAGACATGTTGAACTGAATACCCCATAGGTATCTCAAAACAACATATTTTAAAAGATTTTATCTTTTCTCCCAAATCCTCCTCTACTTTAAAATACATTTATTTCTATCAAAGGCACAATTATATATCTCATTTCCCAGATTTGATTACATCTGTGTCAACCTTAACTCCTCACTATAAAGTCATCAAATCTTGTTTCTATTAACAAAATGCCTCTTTTCATTCATTCCATTTTATCTGTTTATATAGCTATCACCCTAGACTAGGTTTTCATCATCTTCTACCTGAACTGTTATAATAGATTCCTAAATGATTTCTCTTCCTGAAGTCTTCTCAAATTCTATCCATCTGGCACAAAGCTGCCAAAATAATTTTATAACAAACGATTGATCTGGTCATATTACTGTATAACTTAAATTCCAGTATCCCCCTAATGGCTTTAATGTAGGAATAAGATCTCAAAATCTGACAAAAATTAATAGGGAAACTAGAAAGCAGTTTGGGAGAAACTATGTACAGATTAACTTGTCACACTGCATACTAAGAGAAGGTCAAAATGGACAAAATATTTAGATACAAAAGATGATAACATAAGCAAGTTAGGTGAAAATAGAAAAAAAAAATAAGTAGGAATAAGGGAAATTTATGACCAAATTAAATATAGAAGGGATTATGAGAAGTAAAACAGATAATTTTCATTACATGAAATTAAAAAAAGCTTTTGCAAAAGCAAAATCAATGCAACACAAATTAAAAGAGAAACAGAAAACTGGTGGAAATTATTTTCCATTAAGATGATAGTAAAGTAAAAGCAATGACTTTCCTGAGCACTTCCTCAAAACCTTCCAAATACCCATAAAAATGACTCTAAACAAATTCTAGAGCTACAAAATACACAAAATGGTGGAGCAAAACAAAATCGCATCCCAAGACAACCAGGAAAGCCCAAAGGAAGTGTCTATCACATTGAGCAGTCTGTTGTGGGCAGTACCAGAAAAATTGGGCCAGAGCAGGTCTCAAGGGACTGAAACATTGGCAGCTGTGGCACTTTTCAGACTTCTCACCCACAAATGCCAAAAAAAAAAAATCAGTGAGAAAATTCTGTGGCACCTAGGTGAAAGAGGAGTGGGTCATCTGGCAAGATCAGCTCTAGCCCCAGGGCAGTGGCAGGGGGAAGGTGGTGGCAGTGCATGATGAAAGCAGAGGTAGCAGCAGCAGCAGTTCCTGCTGCTGCTGCTTCTAGATCTCTGACCCACAGACAGTGGGAAATCAAACAACTGATAAAAAATCCCTGAATCCTGGGACAGAACACCCTATCCCCACTAAAAGCAGCATCCTACCTTGACAAAGAGTTAGAAAGCCAAGTATTTGCCTGGGAAGATGAGGAAACACTGTAAAAGAACTCCGACTACAGAATCTTACTTTAGTGACAAAGAAGATCAAAATATACAACCAGAAAAAAAATCAAATATCTTATATCAAAAGCTTCCAAGAAAAATATGAATTGGTCTCAGACCATTGAAGAAAAGACCATCAGAAAAAGGTTTTGAAAATCATGCAAGAGAAGTAGAGGAAAAAATGGGAAGAGAAATGAGAGTGATGTTAGAAAATCATGAAAATCAAATAAACAGTTTGCTAAATGAGGCATAAAACGGTGAAAAAAGTAACACATTACAAAAGGTAGACTAATCCAAATGTCAAAAGAAGTCCAAAATGTCAAAGAGGAGAAGAATGCCTTAAAAAACAGAATTGACAAAATGGAAAAGAAGTTTCAAAAGCCCACTGAAAAAAATAACTCCTTCAGAATTAGCATGGAGGAAATGGAAAATAATGACTTTATGAGAAATAAAATGTATATATAAAACAGAACCAAAAGAATGCAAAAAAAAAGAAGAAGAAGAAGAAGACTGTGAAATATCTCAATGAAAAAAAAAAAAACAGTGACCTGGAAAATAGATCCAGGAATTCAATTTAAAAATTTTTGGACTACCTGAAAGTCATGATTAAAAAAGAGTCTAGACATCATCTTTCAAGAAATCAAGAAGGAAAACTACCCCGATATTCTAGAACCAGAGGGCAAAGTAGAAATTGATACAATCAATAAATTGCCTCTACAAAGAGATCCCAAAAACAAAACTGATAGAAATATTGTAGCCAAATTCCAGACTACTATGATCAAGGAGAAAATAAGAAAACATTCAAGTATTTTGGAAATACAATGAGGATAACTCAAGATGTAGCAGCTTCTACACTACGGTTTCACAGGGCTTGGAATATGATATTCTAGAGGTCAGAGGAGTTAGGATCAAAACCAAGAATCACCTGTCCAGCAAAAGTGAGTATGTCCCTCAGGGTGACAAGTGGTTATTCAATGAAATAGAAACTTTCAAGCATTCTTGAAAAGACCAGAGCAGAATAGAAAATTTTACTTTCAAGTACAAGAATCAAGAGAAGCAATAAAAAGCAAACAGAAAGAGAAATCATGAGACTTATCAAAGTTGAACTGCTTACTTTCCTACATGGAAAGATGATATTTGTAACTCAGGGGATATTTCTCAGTTAGCATAGTTGAAAGAAGTAGATAGATAGATAGATAGATAGATAGATAGATAGATGATAGATAAATGGAACAGGATGAGTGAAATATGAAGACATGATACCTTAAAATTAAGGGGTGAGAGAGGAATATATTGGGGGGACAAAGGGAGTGATGGAAGGGGCCAAGTTATGTCACATAAAACAGGTAAGAAAAAAGGTTTCACTATGGAAGGGAAGAGGGAGGAAGTGAGAAGAAATGAGTGATTCTGACTTTTCTCAGTCTTGGCTTAAGGAGGAAATAATATACACACTCAATTGAGTATCTTACCTTACAGAAAACGAGGGGGCAAGGGGATAAGAGGGAAGTGGTAGAAGGGAGAAGAGATTGGTGGAGGTGATAGTGAAAAGGAAACAGTTTAGAAAACGGACAGGGTGAAAGGAGAAAAGTAGAATAATTGGGGGTGGGATAGTATGGATAGAAATATCGTTAAAATTTCACAGGATGATTATTATAGAAGGGTTTTTCATAACTACACATATATAACCTATGTTGCATTGCTTGCCTTCTCAATAAGGGTAAGCTGGGACAGGAAGAAGGCATACAATTTGGAACTCAACGTTTTTTTT
>JAQQSK010011409.1:0-12290 GCA_028658325.1 Potorous gilbertii | reverse complement strand
TTGGGGTCTGAGATTCAAATGCTGCTCCCCAGCCTCAGGGCTTTTGGCGGCAGGCTTATCTGCTGGTTCTCAGGTGGGGGCAGGGCCGCCTCTCAGCCTCAGTTCCCTCAGGGGGTTTATACAGAGATCCTTTGTAATGGAGCTGGGGTGGAGCTCCAGCCTGCTCTGGGAGTCTCTGGCCAAGCTGCCTCAGCCTCTGCTGCAGCGGCCGCTTCCCAGGGGGTCCGAGTCCCGGAGATCCCCCGCTCCCCTCTCAGCCCGTCTCTCTCACTGACCTGTGCGTCTGTGGGTGCAGGGACCTTCTCGCCGCCCGGAGATCCAGCTCCCTGGCGCCTGCTGGGCTCTGCTGGCTCCTCTCAGTGCCGCGTGGCCGGGCAGGGCTCCGCTCCCGTCCGGGTACCTTTGCGGTCGGTTCTTCAGGGCTCTCTGCAGTGGAAATCTCCTTCACTGTGTTTCTGCGCGGCTTCCACTGCTCCAGAATTTGTCAGGAGTTCTTTTTACAGGAAATCTATGGGCTGTGGGTTTGGACCTAGCATAGGTGAGTCTTTCTACTCCGCCATCTTGGCTCCGCCCCCCCAAATTGATTTTCTTAAAGACTGACTCTGACCATGACAAACCCCTGCCCCACCCATCTCCAATCAATAAATTCCAGTAACTCCGTATAGCCTCTAGAATCAAATACAAATACAAAAGAGTCTGTGTGGCATTTGAAGTCTAAATAACACACCTCCCTAACTTTCTGGGCTTCTTATGCCCTACTTCCTGAGTTGAACTCTTCAATTCAATGACACTGGCCAATCCAATACATCTCTCAGTTATGGGGATTTTCTCGAGTTATTCCTCATGCCCAGAATGCTCTCCTTAGCTTCAGTGGCATCCTACACAACCCCCTTAAAATCCTATCTTCTATAAAAAGCCTTTTCCACCCCCAATTTGAGTACCTTCCCCTTTAAAATTTTTTCCTATTTAACCTGCATATAGCTTGTTTGCAGATATTTGCTTATCGTCCCCTCCCCCCATTACATTGTGGCTGTCTTTTAGGCAAGGATTGCCTTTGCTTCTTTTCATATTCCCAGAACTTAGTATAGTGTCTGACACATAGTAGGCACTTAATAGATGTTTACAACTGACTAAATATTGATATGGGGATAATGAAATGGATCTGATTCAACAGGTCTTGCCTCACATCACTTTATGGAGGTCATGAAATGGAGAAAAAAAGGAGTCTAGTGGTTCTTTGATAAATCAAAAAATGATATTTAATAAATTTTAAAAATCACATTTGTCTTTTATAAAATAAACTTGTTAGGAATTATTGAAAGTTTTAAGATGTGCTTGTTAGTTCTTTATGAATTATTTGGAATTTGGATAATATAGGGGATTTTTGAATCTCCTCATTGTGACTGCTCCCTCCAGTGATATAGACCCCGACTTACCTATGCTTTTTTACCCTATGCCTTTCTATTCAATATCCTTTTATATATCCTACTTAGAAGTCTACCTAACATACTATTGACCTTGTAGTTCTTTTAATATTCCATGGATAACAGAATATTCAATGATCTCTTACTATATGACCAGACCATTTTCCTTTCTTATTATACATAAATCTCTCTCTCTCTCTCTCTCTCTCTCCCCCTGTCTGTCTGCCTTTCTGTCTGTCTGTCTGTCTATCTGTTTGTCTGTCTATCTATCTATCTATCTTTGGGTGGCTATCATTTGCACAACGTCTTGAATGTAGGTCACTGTTGGTAATATCCTTTTTAACTCCCTAATGTATGCCTCTTTCATCGTATTTTGGGCCACTTGCAGTTTTATTTCCTCACAATGTGCAGTGATCCAGAAATCACAGCTGAATGGCATCAGCAGAGGAATTTTGGCAATCAGGACACATGGAATTTTGTGTCAGTGGCAGCTTTGGATTATTGAAAGAAGTCATGAAGCTGGTTCTTTTACCAGTTCATTGTCCATTTTCTATTTCTGTCAAAAATATTTGTATTGATCAACTAACTTGGGTAGGTTGGCCTTACAACTGTAAGCCTTAAACCATTTAACTTGACAACTGGTCTGGACTGGACAATAAGAGTTCATCCTCCATTTGTTGCTTGTTTTACCAGTGAGAATTCTTTTCTTTTGAGTATTGTTTGAGTAGGCATCATAGTTTTCTAGGTCTTGATGTAGTGATAACAGGTCACTTACTATGTGTCAGGCATTATGCTAAATGCTTTACAAACTATTGCCTCATTGGATCTTTACAATAACCTTGAGAGATAATTGATGTTATTATTGCCATATTATAGATAGATATCATATTATAACTAGCTAACATAAACTATGCCATTTGCAAAGAGATGTATGAACGAATGAAAAAGAGTTTAGTTATTTATTATGTGCAAAACATTGCGCTAAGTGCTAGCCTCACAAATAGAAAAGCAAGACAAGTTCTGTCCTCAAGGAGCTTGTTTTAATGAGGGTGATGACACACATAGGAGATTTCAGTTTCAAGTAAGATAGAAAAACCTAATGGGCTGTAGCATCTATGTCTTTGTGCAAGCTCTACTCCACACCTGGAATTGTCTCCCTCCACTTTTCTACCTCTTTGAGCTCCTGACGCTGTCAAGGCTCACCTTAAGTTTCATTTCTTTCAAAAGGCCTTAGTGATTTTCTCATTTGTTAGTATCCTCTCCATTCAAATTGTGTAATCTATGTGTATGTATATATGTGTATATATAATATAAATATATATGTACAGCATAATACATATGTATATATACATGTGTGTACATATATATTTCACCCTAATTTCTGTATTTTTTACAGATACCACAAAGTCACTTGAATGGTGAGGGTACTAAGAACTGAGAAAGTATATATTGCACAGGTATTTATATATGCATATATGTGTATGTATGTTGCTATTCTATACTATATGTATGTGTGTATATATGTGTGTGTGTGCATGCACACACATATACACACATTTTATACATACTCCTGGTGTTTGGTTGGGGCATATATCATATTTATCTTTGTATCACTACCACATATCATGGTGCCTGGCATGAAATAGACATAATAAATGCTTGCTGATTGATTACTGTAGAAACATTATCAAATAATTTCCTTTTTCTATCCATTTTTTCTTATTTTATCTATAAATGTTCTTAGGATGAGCTGGTTTGCTTGACTTTCACACCAAGCTTTCTATATTCTTGCCTAGAAAGAATTTATTGCCTAGGACGACACAAGTATTTATTCTTTTGGGAAGTAATATTGTTTGTAAAATTCTACCATATTCTCCTGTAAGGTTTTATAAAGGATTTTTTATTCTATGCTAGTGTTGCTTTTGACTAACATTTCTTTCTAGGCAAGGAAATCATGTTTGTTGAACATGACACTTTCTGAGTGCTTTTTATCATCTTGTTTTGGTGACTGATTTTCATCTGTTAAAGTTCCGCAAGAAATGGCGACAATTGGATTTTATATATTTTCCGTTATCAGTTCCCAATTTTGGGTATCAATAATCTGCTTGATTCTTGTTGGAGCTGTTTTTATTTGCATTCAGTATCTTATATTTATTCTTTATTTTAGTGTGGCATTTATTTTCATCTTTACTCTAATGCAAATGCTTAGTCTGTAGGGAAGCTACAAGGTGCAGTAGATAAAACTCCAGGACTGGAATCAGGAAAATCTGAATTCAAAGGTAGTCTCACACATTTACTTGCTGTATTACCCTGGACAAGTAAGTTAAACCAATTTGCCTTAGTGTTTTCATCTGCAAAATGAACTGGAGAAGAAACTATCAAACCACTCTAGCACCTTTGCCAAGAAAACCCCAAATGGGGTCATGAAGAATTGGACCTGACTAAAATGACTGGAAAAAAAGATAATCATGAAGTTGTATCATATCATTAACTTATGGTTTCTTGTTTGATAATATGTATCATTTATTTCATTTTTAAGATTAATTTTTAGTACTCCTTGTAGCCAAAGCCTCTTTCTTCTTGAACAATACATTTTTGATTCACAGTTGTGAGACTTCTGAATAGCATATGCACACATTTGTGATTTTTTTGCTTCTGAATATTAAATCATATTTTCCAATTGTGCCCACTTTTGCATTGAAATCAAGGAGCAATAATGTCAATGATGACAGTTTAAAAGCTCAGTTTCTTCAAGGAATTTTTCTTTCTTTTCATCCTCTGCATCTTATGTTGGTATACAAACTAAAATTTTCATACTGCATGATGAAATAATCAAATCTTTAGTTAAATAATGTTTCTTGTTGCCTTTGGTCACACAATAAAACCAGTTGTTTCAATCCTTTATTTGCCTCTTCCTGGAGAATGTATAAGCCATCATTCCATTTAGCTGGTTATGTTTTGGGCCTTCCATTATAGAAGATTATTAATAATAATTCAGTTCTGATCCTCTGCTATTATGTCAACTCATTAGTCATTTAATAAATATCTCAAATTAAGAAACTGTAGTAAAACTAATGTTTCTGTTCTTTTTTCCAACTCTGCCAAAAAAGTTGAGATTTTGAACACTTTTGCCAGTTAAAATATATTGCAGTGACCATCACAACAATTTACTCAAAATGAATGAACTTCAAAGATACACCTGCCTCTGTTGTACATCAGTACCTCCAAGAGGACTATCTTCATGAGTACTCATGACTTGGAACATCCACTGTCAATGGGCCCAGCATTTTAGTATTGAGTCTCTCTACTGTTAGCAGGGTGATTCTCAGAAAACAGATGCAGAGTTCATCACCAGGCCTCTTTTTAAAGTCTTACCAGATGATGAGGCATAAGAGGAGCATTTCCCTAGAAGCAGGCTCTTCTTCACCAAAAATTGAAGCTACTTTGGGGAAGAAATTCTGACCTGAAGTTTGCTATGTGACCTAGAGTTCTGTTTTTTAATTTCAATTTTTTTGGCTCATGTAGATAATATTTCATCAAATTTGACAAACATTTATCAAACACTTTAAACAAGTGTTTTTCTTTAATGCTGATCTTTGGAGCACCAAAAATATTAAACCATATGCCTAATCTTGGCTAAAGAGGTGGTTTTTGTCCATTTGATCTATCATTATCCTACCTGCTATTTGACTTAAAATGCTTTTCTAGTTTTTTTTCCTCAACTCAAAAATGGTTAAGCAAAATTTGCTTTTAATCCAACTCCATCACTGAAGAAGCAGCATAGAATTAGGGGATGCTTTTAGAATTATTATTCCTTTTTTAATCATTTGCTATGAAAAGATAACTCATTAATTAATCTGAGGATATTACAGCCATTTGTGGATGGTTTTATTGCCCTATGATGTAGGATCCATATCACCCTTAGTATTTGGTACAGAACCGTATCCTTCTTAATAGTTATTTGTTGAGGCAGCATGGTGTCACAGAAAGAACACTAAATTTTGAATCTAAACTTAGGTTTGACCCCCAGGTCTACTACTGATTTGCTGTGATTCTTAAACCAATCATTCTATTTCTCAGTCTCACTTCTCTAATGTGAAAAATACTAGCCTCACAGGGTTGTTATAAAGAAAATGTGAGATATGGGGTTATTATTTCTTAAATGAATTAATATTAAAGTATATTACTCAGCATTTATTCTCATTGCTACCTTTTCCTCTGTATCCTCTTGACAACATTCAGTTTTTATTTTTCTAGCATTTCTCTCATCATTGTGATATTCTTGTACTATGTCCTAAAAGCAGACAGTTGGAATGTGATAGATCCTATTATGAAGCTAGGAGCTCTGTTTTTAAATTTCAGTTTTCTTTTGGCTCACGTAGATAATATTTCATCAGATTTGACAAGAATTTATCAAACACTTTAAAAAGTGTTTTTCTTTAATGCTGATCTTTGGAGCACCAAAAATATTAAACCATATGCCTAATCTCAGCTAAAGAGGTGGTTTTTGTCCATTTGATCTATCATTATCCTACCTATTGTTTGACTTAAAATGCTTCTCCAAATTTTTTTTCCTCAACTCAAAAATGGTTAAGCATAATTTGCTTTAAATTTTCTTCCCCCTGCTTCAAATAAATCTTGTGTTGAGACTGATCAAGAAAAGTTTCAGATCTTGCTAAAAAAAATTTGGAAAGTTTCTCTGATTTCAATGTTAATGACTATATAAACACATTAAGACACTTAAACCAATTATCTTGCATTTCATTTCTCAGAATGTTTTATGTACTTCATGGCTCCAGTTACTTATCTTAAACTTCTATTTACTCATATTATGATTCATCCAAATAAATCTCTGTCCCAGAAAAATGGCATTCCAATTTATCCTAACCTGATACTTCTCATCCTGATTTGTTTCATCATAACAATGATTTGAAAAAAAATTCTAAACCCAAATGTTTTCTAGGTCACATAGCAAACTTTAGGCCAGAATTCCTTCCCCAAAGTAGCTTCAATTTTTGGTGAAGAAGAGCCTGCTTCTAGGGAAATGCTCCTCTTATGCCTCATCATCTGGTAAGACTTTAAAAAGAGGCCTGGTGGTGAACTCTGCATCTGTTTTCTGAGAATCAGCCTGCTAACAGCAGAGAGACTCAGCACTTAAAATGCTAGGCCCATTGGCAGTGGATTTTCCAAGTCATGAGTACTCATGAAGATAGTCCTCTAAGGTTTGGAGGTACTGATGTACAAAAGAGGCAGGTGTATCTTTGAAGTTCATTCACTTTGAGTAAATTGTTGTGATGGTCACTGCAATATATTTTAACTGGTTAAAGTGTTCAAAATCTCAAGCCTGGCTCCTCTTGGGTAAAAGCTCCCTAGGGGTATTGTCTATACTGAGTTGGTTGATAAGCTGATATTCCATACAGTGTGAATAGGATTTTGGTGAATACATTCTGATATTAGGAATATTTTTTCCTCTAAAAGATTAAACATTGGGGAAAAAAGAAAGCCACTCCTTTTTTTGGGTGGGGGGGAGGAAAGAAAAATGAAAATTTTTACAGTTGTGAGAGAAAGTATTACTAATGAATACTTTTATGAGAAAAGGGAGATATTTTCTATAGAGAGAATGGGAATTTACAATAGATTTTATGTTTAGGGATTTGGTAATTAGAAAGACCACTCATTCTACCAAAAGATAAAGAGATGCCGAGCTACTAGGTCAACTGACAAGACAAAGAGTGGGAAGACATGGATCCAGGGAGGAGATTTTGATTCAAATGGGAAAAAATGGCCAAAGGGAGGTCAAAAGTAAATAATGACCTGCACAATCAAAGAAATGGGCAATATTCTTTCTATTATCTACAGTAAATTCTATTTCTAGGAGGGAAGCATGAAAGGAAAATAAAAGGGACAAGATGGTTTTGTTTTCAACAAGGCATTACAATAGAAACTTTAAAAAAAGGAACCCAATATAGTTACTTTAAACATTTTAAATGCCCCCCCGCCAAATACAGAGAATAAAGAGGGATTAAATAAATATAAGGGGTATAAATACAAGAATAAAACTGTAAAATAGATAAAAATGGATGATAAGAAGAAGAATAAGGGAGAAATCCTTTTTAGGAAAAGATACTGAAAATGAAATTTTAAAACCTAATGAAAAAAACACAGTGAAGAGGAGGATAGGAAAGAAGATTTTACTTAATTACTTAACTGAGAGGGAAAAAAACAATAGGAAGAATTGAGCTACTAGACAAAAGCAAAAAAAAAAGTCAGAACCAATAAGCAGAACTCCAAAAAAACAGGGAAAGGGGTAATAAATAGGGTGGGGGCACATTGAGAAGGAAGAGAATTGGTGGGAAAATGTCCTAAAATAAGTGAAGAAACGAAGTACTATATTTAGAAATAAAGTGAGGAAATAATAATTTGTAAAATAAATTAGAGAAAATTGAGGAAAATATAAACCTAACTTAGAACTTTAATTGTAACTATTAAACAATTCAATAAAACAAAAAAGTGTCTTATTGTAAAGGAAAACAAAGGATCCCATTTTATAACCACAAAGATACACATGGAACAAAAATGAGAGACTAGAAAAATTTTTACTATGTGTCAAATGAATCCAAAAAAGCAAGATTATAATTATGTTATTAAAGAAAGCAAAACAAACATTTACTACATAAAAAGAGGCAGATAAGGAAACTATGTTATACTCAAATAATTTATAGACATCAAATCAGTATTAAACATATGTGCTTCAGATGGTTTTGCATCTAAATTCATAGAAGAAAAATTAATTGAACCATAATCAGGAGATTTTACCCTCTCTTCATTTTTGATAAGATTAACAGAAAGTTAAACAAAAGGAAACATAAGGAATTGATGAAATTGCCAGAGAAACAAGAGCTAAATGGGACTGCTAAAGCATATATGTATTTCTCAGTATCATGTGAAACTTTAAAATATTTGACCATATATTAAGACACAGAGATATTGCAAACAAATATAAAAGGGCAGAAATAGTAAAAGCATCATTTAAAAGTATAAAAAATAAATACATCATCAGTTTAGGTCCTACTAATAAAAAAAATAGTAACTTAACAATGAAATTCAAAGTAATGAGTGGGTCAACATTGGACAACTAGGTGGCACAGTGGAGAAAGTGCCAGGTTTGGAGTCAGAAAAAGTCATTTTCCTGAATTCAAATCTTATTTTAAACACTTAGAAGTCGTGCGACTCTGGGCAAGTCACTTAAAATTGTTCACTCAGTTTCCTTATCTGTAAAATGACCTGGAGAAGGAAATGGAAAATCATTGCAGTATCATTGCCAAGAGAACTCCAAATAGAATGAAGAGTAAGGTATGATTGAAAAATGACTGAACGATAACAAAGATCATATCAAACAAAAAAATGAAAAATTTCATGAAAGAAAATGATGAAGAAATAACATACCAAAATTTTGGGATGAAGCTAATGTAATCTTCAATAAAAAAATATTTCTTTACATATGCATTTAAAAATAGGAAAAAGATAGGATTAATGAAAGGAATGTGCATTTAAAAAATAAAAAATCAGGGGTGGAGCCAAGATGGCAGAGAAACAGTCCAAACTTCTTAGGGCTCTGCCCACAAACCCAGGGAAATACATGTAAAAATGAATCTAAACAAATTCTGGAGCTGCAGAACTCACAGAGTGAGGGAGTGAAGCAAATATTCAGCCCAAGACAGCCTAGAAGGTCACCAGGAAGAGTCTCTATCATGCTGCGCTGGGAGGTGAGTGTACTGCATTGTGGGCCACATGGCAGCACAGATGGGACTTGAGCATGCTTTGAGAGGACTAAATCCCAAGTACCTGTGGTGGTTTCCAGACTTTACAACCCCAAAACACAGAGGAAAAATTGGAAGATCAGTGGAAAAAAACTGTGAGACTGTGAAAGAGTAGAGTGGTCTGGCCCCAGCTCCAGGTCGGTATAGGAGGTGGAGGAACCCACAGCAGGCACAGCAGCTACAGAGGTAGAGGCAGCAGCAATGGCAGTGACTCTTTCTGGAGCTCTAGGTGCACAGATTGTACAGGGATCAAATGACTGACAGTACACCTGCCACCCCCACTGGAAGCAGAGAACAACCTTGGCAAAGAGCTCAAAAGTCAAGTAAATAGTTGAGTAAAATCAGTAAAGAGCTGAAAAAGAATCAAACTATAGAATTTTGCTTTGGTGAAGAAGAATACTAAATGAGGAGAAGAATGCCCTAAAAAGCCAAATTGGCCAGATGGAAAAGAAGGTTCAAAAGCTCACGGAAGAAAACAGTTCCTTAAAGATTAGAATGGAGCAGATGGAAGCTAATGACTTTATGAAAAATCAAGAAATTATACAGACTGTGTAACATCTCTTTGGTAAAGCAATTGACCTGGAAAATAAATCCAGGAGGGACAATTTCAAAATTATTTGACTATCTGAAAACCATGATAAAAAAAGAGCCTAGACATCTTTCAAGAAATTATCAAAGAAAACTGCCCTGATATTCTAGAACCAGAAGGGAAAATAGATATTGAAAGGATCCACTGAATGCCTCCTGAAAGAGATCCCAAAAAGAAAACTCCTAGCAATATTGTAGCCAAATTCCAGAGTTACCAGGTCAAGGAGAAAATACTGTAAGTAGCCAAAAAGAAATAATTCGAATATTGTGGAAATGCAATCAGGATTACACAAGATCTAGCAGCTTTGACATTAAGGGATCACAGGGGTTGGAATGTGATATTCCAGAGGTGAAAGGAGATGGGATTAAAACCAAGAATCATCTACCTAGAAAAACTGAGTAAAATAGTAATAGTTCAGGGGAAAAATGGTCATTTAATGAAATAGAGGACTTTCAACCATTCTTGATGAAAAGACCAGAGCTTAAAAAGAAAATTTGACTTTCAAACACAAGAATCAAGAGAAGCATGTAAAGGTAAACAGCAAAGAGAAGTCATAAGGGACTTACTAAATTTGAGCTGTTTACATTCCTACATGGAAAATCATATTTGTAACTTTTGAGACTTTTCTCAATATTTGGGTAGTTGGAGGAATTATATGCATATAGACAGAGAGAATAGGGTGAGTTGAATAGGTAGGGATGATTCCTAAAAAAATAAAATTAAGGGGTGAGAGAGGATATATTGGGAGGAGAAAGGGAGAAATAGAATGGGGAAAATTTTCTCACATAAAAGAGGCAAGAAAAAGCTTTTTCAATGCAGAGGAAGAGGAGAGAGGTGAGAGGGAAGGAGTGAACCTTACTCTTATCACATTTGGCTTGAGGAGGGAATAATGTGTACACTCAATTTGGTATGAAAATCTATCTTACACTACAGGAAAGTAGGTGGAAAGGGGATAAGTGGAGTATGGAGGAGATGATAGAAGGGAGGGTAAATGGGAAGAGGAGGTAATTAGAAGTAAACACTTTTGAGGAGGGATAGGGTCAAAAAAGAGAATAGAATAAATGGAAGCAGGATAAGATGGCAGGAAATATAGTTAGTCTTTCACAGTATGACTGTTAAGGATGTGTTTTCCATAACTACAGAGGTATAATAACTACATTGAATAGCTTGTCTTCTCAGTGGGGATATGTGGGGAGGGAAGAAGGGAGGGTGATTGGAACTCAAAGTCTTAAAAATGAATGTTAAAAATTGTTTTTATATGCAATTGGGAAATAAAATATACAAGCAATGAGGTATGGAAATCTCTCTTGCCCTACAAGAAAACAGAGGAGATGGGCATAAGAGAAGGGAGGGGAGTGATAGAAGGGAGGGCAGATTGGGGGAAATGGTAATCAGAATGCATATTGTCTTGGGGTTAGCAGAGGGGAGAGATGGGGAGAAAGTTTGCAACTCAAAATCTTGTGGAAGTGAATGTTGAAAACTGAAAATAAATAAATTCATTTTAAAAAAGAAAAAAAATTGTAGAGAGAATAACTTAGAAGTATAGTTGGAAAACTTTCTCCATAGGACTGACTTACTGAAAAGTAGAATGGAGAAAACATTAATATGATCATGTGACATAACATGAAATATATGAACAAAATTAAAAGATTGAGGGGGAGGAGCCAAGATGGTGGAGTAGAAAGATACAGATATGCTAGCTCCTAACTCACAGCCCATAAATTACCTGTAAAGAGGAAATCCCAACAAATTCTGGAGCAGCAGAAGCCACACTGAGTGGAGGAGATTTCTGTTCCAGAGAGACCTGAAAAACCAACACCAAAGGTCTGTCGTGCACCAGACCTGGAACAGAGCCCAGCACTTCCTTGGCCACGTGGCACTGAGAGGAGCAGATCCGAGCAAGTTTCAGGGGCAGAATCTCCAGCAGCTGCGCAGGTCCCTCCACCCACAGATGCCAAAGGTCAGTGAGAGGGTCTTTTAAGCTTGCCAAGAGGGGAGTGGGGTGTCTCCATAACTCAGGCCCCTTCGGGAGGCAGCAGAAGAGGCAGCAGCAGATAAGGACTCCCAAAGCAGGCATTAGCTCAGATCCATTGTTGAAGGTATCCACATAAACCCCCTGATGGAACTGAGCCCCCTGTGGCCCTGACCCCATGATCACCTGAACTTAATCTCACACTTAATAGCAGCCCCGCCCCTGCCAAAAGCCCTGAGACTGGGAAGCAGCATTTGAATCTCAGCCCCTAAGCACTAGCTGGGCAGATCTGGAGGCAAGGTGGGTGTGGAGAGGAAACTCAAAGTCAAGGAACTGGCTGGGAAAATGCCCAGAAAAGGGAAAAAAAATAAGACCATAGAAGGTTACTTTCTTGGGGAACAGATATCTCCTCCCATCCTTTCAGATGAGGAACAACAATGCTTACCATCAGGGAAAGACATAGAAGGCAAGGCTTCTGTATCCCA
>JAQQSK010011408.1:0-12290 GCA_028658325.1 Potorous gilbertii | reverse complement strand
TCTTATTAACTGTTTGACCTTGGGTCATTTCATCTCTTTCAGCCTCAGTTTCCTTATTTGATGCATGAGGAGAATGGATCCTAAGGCCCTCTCCAGCTCTGAGTATATACTCCTATGATCTATAAAATAACGGACTTAAACCAAATGATATAGCAATTCTCTTGCAGTTCTGTCCCTCTTTGTGTTAGGTACCGTAGAGTGATAGAAAAGGGATGGGAAATGTCATCCATGACTTCCAGGCAAACTTCTAGTTCAGCTAGAAAGAATAAACAAACCCATAAGGAAAAGATTTTAAAAATTCAAAAAATAATAAAAATATATATGAATTCATTTATTATATTAATTACATAGAGTAAATTGTTACCAAATTTGAGTTAGAATGAAAGGACATTCATGTAATATTCTGGTTTGCAATGAATTATCATATATATGGACTATGAATTTTTACAGAATTGGAATAAAAGAACCTTTCTGCAATGTAAAAACATCATTTATCTTTCCTTTCAGAATTCAACACCATACTATACAGCGAATAGGTCTCTGAATAGTCTTCAAGCCTTTGACTTATTCATTTCTTAATACCTAACCACATTTTCCAACATATATTTCATTTCCCTCCCTTCTCCCTTCCAATCATAGGAGAAACATCAGGTCTGAATTTTATGAATACTTTCTTCATGAAGAAAGTTGGAAGACATTGAACATGACAAACATGATAACATTGAAGAAAACATTAAATTGACTATAATTTTAGTGACTAAGAAATGATTAGTTTCCAGTATTGAAGGCATTTTAGCATATTCTTTCTGCTTGTGGTCAAATGGATGAGCATATACAGGTCAACATCAACTCTAAATTAGAAGAAAAGAAAAAGGTAAGAAAAATAAATTCCATGAAATTAGAAGAACTCCAACCAACCTATTAAAACAAGTAGATGACTCTAGGAAAAGGGGAAGTGCATAAATGTAGACATTGACTATCACTATTTCTCAGAATATTTAACCAAATGAAAATCTATCTTAAACTATAAGAAAGTAGGGGAGAAGGGGAGAAGTGGGGTAGGGGATGATAGAAGGGAGGGCAAAAGGGAGGAGGGAGTAATTAGAAGAAAACAGTTTTGGGAAGGGGCAAGGTCAAAAGAGAAAACAGAATAAATAGGGGGCAAGATAGGATAGAAAAAAATACAGTCTTACATATGACTATTATGGAAGTCTTTTGCAAAACTACACATATATAGCCTATATTGAATTGCTTGCCTTCTCACTGGGGATGGGTGAGGAGGAAGGAAGGGAGAGAAGTTGGAACTCAAAGTTTTAGGAATGAAGGTTGAGAATTGTTTTTGCATGCAACCTGGAAATAAGAAATATAGGCATTGGGGTATAGAAATCTATCTTGCCCTACAAGAAAAGAAAGAAGACGGAGAAAAGGGAAGGGAGGGGTGTGATAGAAGGGAGGGTAGATTGGGGGAAGGGCTAATCAGAATACAAGGCATTTTGGAGTGGGAGGAGGGGAGAGATGGGAAGAAAATGGGAACTCATAATTTTGTGGAAATATATGTTGAAAACTAAAAATAAATAAATATAAAAAAGAAATAATAATAAAAAAAGAATATTTAACCAAAGGGAACTTACATGCAAATAAACATACAATATGCCAGGCTGAATGAATCAAAAGCTGGAATTAAGGTTGCCAGGAGAAATATCAGTAATCTCAGATATACAGATAATACCACTCTGAGGGCAGGAAATGAAGAAGAATTAAGAAACCTTTTGGTGAAGGCAAAATAGCAGATTATAAAAGTTAGTTTGAAGTGTAACATAAAAAGTTAAGGTCTTGGCAACTGGTACCACCACTTCCTGTCATACGGAGGAAGAAAAAAATGGAAGCAGTGTCAGATTTTATATTCTTGGGCTCAAAGATCATGGCTAATGATGACTACAGCCATGAAATTAAAAGACGTGCTCCTGGAAAGGAAAGCTCTGGCAAATGTAGACAACATACTAAAAAACAGAGCGATCATCTTGATAATGAAGGTTAAAATTAAGGCTTATCTAGTAGCAATGTAGGGTTGCGAAAGTTGGATTGTAAGGAAAGCTGAATGCCACAGATACAATACTTTTGAATAGTGGTGCTGGAGAAGACTTTTGAGAGACCCTTGGATAGCAAGGAGATCAAATCAGTCAATCAATACTGAAGGAAATGAATTCAGACTATACACTGAAAAGTCAAATATTAATGCCTTGGACACATAATAAAATGAGAGGACTCACTGGAAAAGATCCTGATGTTGGTAAAGATTGAAAGCAAAAGAAAAAGGGGATGGCAGAGGATGGGATGGATGGATAGTGTCAGGGAAACAATAAACATGAACTTGGACAGGCTTTCAGAAATAGTGCAGGATAGAAAGACCTGGTGTATTATGGTGTATGAAGTCACAAAGAGTCAGACATGACCTAATTACTGAACAACCACAAAGAACTAGTCACCACAATGAGGATGTAAGAAGATCACAAAAACCTCATAAAGCAGAATGTTTTTTTCCTCCTTGGAAAAGCAAAGCATAAAATGACACAGTCACTATCTCAATATGCCCTTAATACATCCCCTCTAAAAGGGTATAGAAGTTTGGGAGAGGAATAAAATGTAAAAACAAATAATTTTAATAACCATTCAGAGAAACATGGAATCCCAGGGCAAGAACAAATTGCATTATAAACTCACTTGAAAAAAATTGTCAAGGAGGATGATAGAAGATTATAAAATAATATTATAAAATAGTGAACAAGCAACAATGGAAGAATCTACAATTTAAAACCCACAAATACCATATTATGCTGCTACACTGTCCAGGGTTACCAAGAAAACAAAGCAAATTGAAATCTATGTTTTCAAAGGGGTAACATTCTCCAGAAAAAAATGGTGAGGGAATCAACTAAACCAGATTATTATAAAAAAAAACTTTTATAAGTGAGGTTAGAAAGGAGATCACAAATAGTTAGAGAACAGAACACACTTGTGAGTGTTTTGATAAGTGATCTAGTCTCACTATCATCCTGGAATTCATACAATTGAACTTCGTGCTCTACACACATGGAAATGAGTGAGATCAAAATCTGTGCTCAGCCCCAGACACTACTAGACATACCTCCAATTTACTAAATAAACAGTTTAAAAAATTATTAACCTGTTATACAAATTCCTTCAGAGTTTTATCTCATTTTTCTTTTCCAATTTTATTGCCTGTTCCACCAAATACTTTCTTACTATCGGTTGACTGGAGTTGATGCTTCCTCTCTTTTCTCATGTCTGTTCTAACCATCTTTCAAAGTTTATAGAAAAATAAGGTTGTTGACCTCAGTCATCTAGTCAAAACTCCTTCTTGAAGTATGAATCCCTTCTATAACATTGCTGACCATCAGCCTGACTGCTAGTGAATGGAAACTCATTAATACCGATATAATCCATTTTACTATTGAAAAATTTTAATTGCTCAGATTTTCTTTTCCACATTGAATTGAAAGCAACTTCCTTATAACTTGCACCTATTTGTACCAACTCACAGACTCACAGAGTCCAAAGGGATTTGGATATCTTTCAAAATAGGAATGATGGACTCTTGACCAAGGTTGACATTCATTCAGTGAAAGGATTAATAATCTGTATTTGATTTTTGTCTTTCCAATGTAAAAACACATTTTATACAAATATAAAATTCAGAATGCTGAAATGGAAAGGGTGCAGGGTGAACTGACCTTGCAGATATTTTAAGCTATATGGCACTATGAGAAGAAGCAGAGTAGTAGAGATATCCAAAAATTCACAATAGAAAAAAAAATCCTAGTTAAGAGCCATATTCAAAATAAGCAATTGAACTAGAAATCCTAAAGCAAAAGGACAAATTTGACTTTCATGGGTATCAGTTAGTCTTCATGAGACAGGGCCCCTCTGGGATGGAGTCTACCTTACTCAAAAGAAACAGTGCTTAGCACAGGATCTGGAATATAGTACATGCTAAAGAAATACTTGAGTAAAATGAATAAAATTTAGGAAGGAACAGTATTGAACAGCAGATGATGCGGTTATGTAAGGAAATACTAGAAGCAGAAGGAAAAAGCATGGTGAAGAGTGTTAATATTAAATATCTACAGTGATAAAAATATTATGATAACTATGGTATTTTTCGCCCACTTAGAAGGATGAAATAGATGAAGACTTCAGAAAAAAGATAGTGACAAAAGACTTAAAATTTTCTTAATAACTGATGGAATTGTCTCTGTCTGCCTGTCTCAGTCCTTCTTACTTTCTCTTTTTCTATACCAAAAGTAGAGGACGTGATAAGTATTTGGTTTGCTTTCAAAGAACAAGAAAGGAAGGAAGGAAGAAAGAAAGGAAAAAAGAAAGAAAAAAGATAGAAAGAAAGAAAAAGAGAGAGGAAGGAAGGAAAGAAGGAAGAAAAAGAAAGAATGGAACTGTTATTCTGGGTTTGATTTTTATTAGAGATATCAGTTGCTGGTGGAGACTCATGATCATAGCAACACAAATTTTGATCTCAAAGGCATCTTTGAACATTTTATAAATAACTTATAAACACTTAATAGTCTTAATAAATCTTTATTGTATTGTATTATAGATTATGGTATAAATCCTTTACTACTTTTCTCATTTTATAGCTGAGGAAATAGAAGTTGAGAAATTAAGTGGCTTACCCAAGGTCACACATGTAGAAAGTGGTAGAGACTCAATGAGAAGCTACTACTCTAACCTCAGTTTTAGTCCTTATTCCACTATCCTATGTTGAGGACTAATGATCACTCATTTTAGAATTTTGGGGAGAAGACCCATCCCTATGTGGGCATTCAGCCCTGTACACAGACTAATGCTCTTCCTGTCATGCCTCTCCATCCACCACCTCATGGAAATTGCCTTTCACTGAAGCTAGACATTGTGTTATAGGATAACTATGCCTCTTCCTGATTTTCAGTGGTAGACAATTACAGACAATTCACCATATGCAAGAGGTGTCCAAAATTAATTTGAATGAGTTTGCCAGTAAAAGTCACATTGACCTATGGTCAACCCAAGCAGTGTTCCCCTTCTGACTTTATTTGATTGTTAAGTTCCTCATTGTGGTCCACCACATGTAGGCTGGCTTGAACCATGATTTCTTCTGCACTCCAGCTACCTCCTTGGTATCTATATTGCTGCTGCTAGAGTTAAATAGAAAAATAAGTGACAAAGAACAGACAGAATTATTCTATATTAAGTAGAGATATTTAAGTTGGAAAATAAAGAATGAAAGAAAAAATGATTAATAGGTATTCAAAACTCAAGAAAAGTTGAGATGTGGTTAAAAAAAAGCAACTAGATCAATCAACAGTCATTTATTATTTGCCATGTATCAGATGTGACTTTAAGTGCTTGGTATCACAAGACCATGAATAAAACAATCTGTACTCTCAAGAAGCTTACATTTAATATGAGAATGTAACTCGAGAGAGTATAAGGAGATTAAATACTAAATAGCTAAGAAGAAAGGGCATGAGCAGTTGTGACAGTCACATAAGTTTCCATATGGAAAGAGGTGCTCAAACTAAGATTTTTTGAAAAAGTAAGGATTACACATAATAGAGACAAGAAGGAAATAATAATTAAAGACACAGGTGATGTCTATTGCATTGGCATGGAGACTGGAAAAGGAATTTTGTATGAGGAAAAGTCAAGGTCAATTTGGCTGACTCAGAAGAGTAATATACCTAGAAGGATACGTTGCTGAAGGTGGTAAAAGATGGAAATCACTAAACAGTGATTTTATGTTTGGTCCTAGATGCAAAAGGGAGTCTTTGGATGATAGTAAGCGGGAGATGATGTAGTCAGATCTGAGCTTAAGGGAAAACATTCACAGGTCTAGAGGCTGAACTGGAAGTGGGAAATACATGAGGCAGGGAGAGAAATTAGAAGGCTATTGCCATGATCTAGGTGAGGAGAAATATGGTCAAAACACTAAATCAAGTCTAACTTTATCCCAAAATACTAAAATAATCGGACACATGTTCAGGGCCATGGTCCATTATCTTAGAAAAAATTCTAGACAAAGGATGAAATAGATGCTCTTGGCCTGAAGAAAGCTCAAGAATTTTTTTTAAAGAAAATATCCTGAAAAATATAACAGTGAGCTTGATTTGGATTTTAAATCCTCCCATTACAGGAATGGTGAGTAATGGCAAGCAATTAGACAGAAGCCTCAATATGGTCATGTCAAGCTAAGCTTGTTTTCTTTTTCTTTTTTTTTTTTTGGATGGGGATAATAGTCTGGTAAGAGGCAGTATCATAGACGCTATTTAACTAAATTTTAGTGAAGCATTTGCCAAACTCGTGCCATCTTTGTGAACAAGGAGAGATATTGACTAGTGGGTGGTCCTGGAAGATGGACAGATAGAGAACTAATCAAATGACCAGATAGAAGGAATAATCAGTAATGGTTGGATGGAATTGTGAGAAACCGACTTTGGTACAGGGCCCCAGGGAGCATGGTTGGCCTTCAGATGTTTAATGTTTTTTATCAATGAGTTATATGAAGTCACCTGTCATATGTTTGTCGGACACAATTAGGCATGATATCTAACATATTAGATTATAGTCAAGATGGAAAATTATTTGGACATCTTGGATTTTGGGGGCTATCTCAAATAAGATGAAATTTAATAGGAACAAATGAAAAGTTATATAATTGGTCTAAAAAATCAACCTTACAAACACATGCCGGAGGAAGCATGATCAGAGAACAGTTTGAAAAAGATTTGAGGGTCTTAGGGAATTTCAAACTCCATGTGAAGTAATTGTATGATATTGTGACTGAACTTAGACTGCTTGTAGCAATTAGGTAGCTTGGTGGATAAAGTATGGGGACTGAAGTCAGAAAGACTCATCCTCCTGAGTTCAAATCTGACCTCAGACATTGATTAGTTGTGTGATTCTGAGCAAGTCACATAACACTGGTTGCATCAATTTCCTCATCTGTAAAATAAATTGGAGAAGGAAATGGCAAACCACTCCAGTATCTTTGCCAAGAAAACCCCAAATGGGGTCAAAAATAGTTGGACATAAGTGAAATAAGTAACCACAGACTATGTTTAGAAAACATAATGCCCAAGGTCAAGCATCATTACTTCTGTATTTACCCAAGTCAGAAAGGATCTCGAATAATGTGTTTAGCCTTGGGCTCTACATCATAGTTATTTTAGGTTTGGAAAGCACCTTACAAATATCTCATTTGCTCCTGCCAATAACCCTGGGAAGCACATGCTACTATTATTTTCATTTTACAGATGAGGAAGCTGATGCCGTCAAAGGATAAGTAACTTGCCCAGGGTCACACAGTGAGTGCCTGAGGTTGAATTTGCACTCAAGTGCTCTTGCCTCCAGGTATCTCAGTCTATTCACTGAATCACCTACTTTCCTCCTTCCTCCCATTTATCCTATAAAATAATAATTGTTAATGATACTAAACCTAATACTGAGAAATCACTTTAAAGATTGGCAAGTGATTTCCATATGGTATTGTATCAAATCATGTCTCTTCTATATCTTCAACATCTCCTGCTTTCATCTCCTATCCATTATCTCCATCCTTTTACCCCCCCCCCATCCCTATATTGGGTGGTCATCACCTTTAACCTCAATTATTCCATTATTGTAGCTATTGGTCTCCTTTCCTCAAGCCTCTCACCATTCTAATCTTTCCTCCACTTAGCTGCTAAAATGATTATACTAAGGGGAAGGGTTGATCATGGTAATCCCAACCCCCAACACAATAAATTCAAGTGATTTCTTTTTATCTCACAATTAAATATAGACTCTCTGGTTTCTAAATCTCTTCATGACATGACCCCTTCTAACTAATCTCTTTATATATCCCTCCCCTCCAAGAACTCCATGATCCAGCTACAGTGACTTACTCTATGTTTTATATGCTAGACATTACTTTTTCTATGTGCTTGACAATCCCACTTTCCACAGAAAGCCTTTCCCAAAACCTCAAACACACTGCTTTTCCTCTTGTAAAGATTTTCTTTGCTGTTCAGCCATTTTGCAGTTGTGTCCAACTCTGTGACCCCATTTATAGCTTTCTTGTCAAAGATACTGGAATGTTTGCCACTTTCTTCTCTAGCTCATTTTACAGATGAGGAAACTCATCCTTAACATCAGAGTTAAGGGACTTGACCAGAGTCAAACAGCTTTTAAGTGTATGAGGCCGGATTTGAACTCACAAAGAAGAGTCTTCCTGACTGCCCGCCTGGCACTCTGTTCACAACACCACTTACCTGCCCATATATATTTCTTACATATTCCATATTTAACTTTTTGTACATATTAGTTTGTACGTTTTCTCCACTATCAGACAGTGAGCTCCCCAAAAGCAAGTGTTTATATCCCTAAAACTGAGCAGAGGACCTGATACATAGTAAGCATCTATCAAATCCTTGTTGGTTTATTGATTGATTGGTTGTGATCTTAAAAGGCCATTCTAGCTATAATTCATGATCTTGTGTATATACAGGTAAATATACTAAAGGCAATCTAAGTTTAAAAATATATATATTTATTTAAATAAATGCTACCGGAGGTATGAAGCACTAGCAGCTGGGAAAATAAGAAAAGCCCTAATGTATAAGGTGGCATTTGAGTGGATAATTAAATGAAATGAGGGATGTAAAGAGACAGATCTAAGGAGGGAGTGCATTCCAGGCATGGGAGACTGGCCAAAGAATGAAGGCTGGTGATGGAATGTCATGTGTGAGTCAGTCATTCCAGTCAAGAGGAATTTATTAAGCACTTACTCTATGCCAGGCACTGTCAGTTTGACTAAACTAAAGTTCTATACTTCTAAATATTTATTGAATGAATGAATTAGCAGCTTTTGAAAATTCCTCTACCCACCAGAAATGGAAGAGCCACTCAGTGTGAAAGCAAGAGCCATCTGGAGAAATGAGCCAGATTTAAAAATGGAGAGAAAGATCCAAATCTTCCCACAATTAGCAGAATTAGATTAATGCCAATTAATTATGATGTTGTTACAGAGTGAACACAAACTAGCCAGAAGTGTGGATTTTTGTTGATGTATTCTCCATAATGACCCAGTTTTCTCATGTTTGTTGGCTGTCTTTTAAAAAATTTGGGCAGACTTCCTCTGATTAGGTTCTGGCATCATATTTCTTCCCAGCAGATTCTGCCAACTGCTGTGCCCATTGGGAGAACGGGTACAGTGACCTGGAATAAATACTGAGAGAATACTAAGATGCTAGATTTACACCTAATAGCTCCTTTATTATAAATTAAGAGACTGTGGCCCAAAGTAGAATGACTTGTCCAAGTTGACGTAACTAATAAGAGGCAAAGTCACAATTTGAACTTAAGTCCTTTGACTTATATTTCAACACTTTCCACATGACCACATTTCTTCAGAGAGTATGTTTTGGTACAGAGTTCTGGCTACCTAGGAAACAATTGTTATAGACCAGGGGTGAGGAACCTGCAGCCTCAGGGTCAGATGTGGCCTTCTAGATCCTGCGGTGTGGTCTTTTGACTGAGTCCAAGTTTTACAGAATAAATCCTTTTATTTAAAGGATTTTTTCTGTGATTTTCATTCAAAGGGACACATGTGAGGACCTAGAAGGTCACATGTGGCCTTGAGGCCACAGGTTCCCCACTCCTGTATAGACAAACTGGACATATCCCCAACTTTCTCACCCCCTTGCCTTTGCAGACACTAACCCCAGTGTTTAGAATCCCCTTCTATTCTCTCCCCACTTATTGACTTCTCAATAACTCTCTAACGCATAATTTCAAAATGATTTATTTCAATCCTGTTACTTTATTGATGAGTACACTGTGGCTGAGAGACATTAAAAGCCCTTTTCGAGTTTAAATATTCAATAATTGAGAGAACCAGTGCTCCCTCTGAGACATCCTGAGAATTGGTCCAAATCTCTTTCTAGACTTATACCATCATTTTGACTCTCCTTCTCAGGAAGCTGATCAAGAGCATGTTCATAGTAGGTTTTCACTAAATGATTATTGAATTAGATTGAATTAGTTTTATTCATGTATCCACATTGCTTAATATAATGACTTATATGTAAATGCTTGTTGAATAGAATTGAATTATTCACTTAGTGAGCTTCAATATATCTGTGTAGATGATTTGACATTGCTTCCCCTTGCATACTCCATAACACAGAGAAAAATATGCTGCTCTCCATGCAGAATCTCCTTCCTCCATGTTTTTGTACAGACTGCTCCTCCATCCCCCAAACATTCTTCCTCATCTCCTCCTCCTGGAACCATTAACTATCTTCCAGCCTTTACACAAGGGTAGCTTTCTATCAGAGGTCTTTTCTGATTTCTTCAGGTGCTAATATTGTCCCACCCAAAATTACTTTGTAATTTTTAAAAATGTGTTTGTATTACTTATTTGTGTGGATGCCTCCCCACCCCTAGCAGAATGTCAATTTCTTGAGGGAAGGGATTGTTTATTTATTTTTCAAACCTAGTATCTACCATAGAAAATGGCTCACAATTATCAGCAAATAATTATTAATCAATTACTATGAATTAATTGGTAGGCATTATATTTATATAGACCACAACAAAATGGCTTCTGCCCTCAAAACTCATATGCTCGAGTAGCTAGGTGGCATAGAGAATAGAGTCCTTGACTCTATCTGTCAAAAAAGAGTCCAAAACCTGCCTTAGACACTTACTAGCTCTGTGACCCTGGCCAAGTAATTAAATGACTCTATACGTCAATTTCCTCATCTGTATAACAACTTAACTCCTGCGGTTGGTGGGAAGATCAAATATAAAAATACGGTTTATAAGCCATCCATCATTTTTTGTAGTCCACTAAAACTCCCAAATCTTTTTTTCTCAGAAAACTTTCCATTTGATAGTATTTCCTTTGCAAACAATATGATGATATACTTAGAGAATCCAGTAAAAAAACTAGTTGAAACAATAAATAACTTTGGCAAAGTTGTAGAATGAAAAACAAACACCCCATATATATATCATCTGCATTTCTATATATTACTAACAAAGTACAACTGCAAGAGATAGAAAGAGAAATTCCATTTAAAGTTATGAAGACACTATAAAGTATTTGGGAGTATACCTGCCAAACCAGAACCAGAGATGATATAAACACACTTTTCACACATATAAAGTCAGATCTAAGTGATTGGAAAAACATCAATTGCTTATTGGGAGGCCAAGTTAATATAACAAAAATGGCAATTCTAGCTAAATTAATTTAGCCATTCATTGTTGAAAATTGAAAACAAATAAATAAAATTAGAGGGAAAAAATAAATTTCCAGGATCCTGACTCTTTCATCCACTGTGATGCAAATAATCTACCTGAACTATTTATTACCTGAAAAGTTGGGGTTTGATCAGTGATACTGATGAATTTATTAGTGATTGGCAAAAATTTAAAAAAACTATTTTATAGAGCTAGAAAAAAATAATATCCAAATTCATCTGTAGAAAAAAAGGTCCAGAACATCAAGAAATGCTAGGGAAGGTGGCTAGCATACTAGATCTCAAATTGTATTATAAAGTCACAATCAACAAAATCACTTGGCAGTGGGTAAGAAATAGAGGGGCTGATCAGTGGAATAGGTTAGGTACACAAGACATAGTAGTTAATGATTATAGCACTCTAAGATCTGATAAACTCAAGGACTCCAGCTCCGGGGATAAGAACTCACTATTTGACAAAAACTACTTGGAAAATTGGAAAATAGTGCGGCAGAAACTGTGCATAGACCAATACCTGACACCATATGCCAGAATAAAATCCAAATGGATAAATGACCTAGGTATAAAAGCTGATACTATAAACAAATCAGGTGAGTAAGGAATATTTATTTGTCAGATTGATAGAGAATGAAGGCATTTATTACCAAATATGAGATGGAGAACAGTATAAAATGAAAAATGGATAATTTTGATTACATTAAATTGAGAAGTTTTTGCACAAACAAACTCAATACAACCGAGAGTCATGAGGAGAGCTAGGAGAATATTATACATAGTAACAGCCGCAGTATGTGAGGACGGTTTTGATAGATTTAGTCCTTCCCAAAAGTGCAAGGATCTAAAATATTTACAAAGGACTCATGATGCAAAATGCCATCCACATTCAGAGAAAGAACTATGGAGAAAAAACGCAAAATGAAGCAGAGGATTTTCTCTTGTGTTATGTTTGGTTTGGTTTCGTTTTTTTTTTTT
>JAQQSK010011407.1:0-12291 GCA_028658325.1 Potorous gilbertii | reverse complement strand
ATATATATACTTATATACATATATACTTATATACATATATATACTTATATACATATATACTTATATACATATATATACTTATATACATATATACTTATATACATATATATACTTATATACATATATATGTATCTATAGAGCCTTTTAAGCTTTGCAAAGCATCCTACATGTTGTCTTGTGAGCCTCCTGTTACTACTACCATTATTATTACTCACAACTACCAATTATTAGGTGTCATTATCACCCCCATTTTACAGATAAGGAAATTGTGTCTAAGAGAGGTGAAGTGACGTAACAAATATGTAGCAAAATATATATCATGGCCAGTGACCAGGTGGAATGGAATCCAAGGTTGACCATACTAACCCACCATTTTTGTTGTTATTGTTCAGTCATATCTGACTCATTTTTGGAGGTTTTCTTGGCAAAGATACTAGAATCGTTTGCCATTTCCTCCTCTAGCTCATTTTACAAATTGTGGGGGAGGAGTAAAAGAAATTGTTGAGAATAGCACTAGCTATCCTGTTCATTTTGTCTTCCTTGACTGAATTGGAGACTTCTTTACGATGTTTTCCACCGTCAACAAGAAATCCACCTCCACCTCTACATTTTGGAAGTAACTCCATTATGCTTCCAGCTCTTATCAGGCAAGCAGGGTGAAATGACTTGCCCAGAATCACACAACTAATAAGTGTTTGAGGTCAGATTTGAGCTCATGAATATGAGTCTCCTTGTTTATGAATCCAGTGCTCTATTTACTGTGCCATCTAACCCATCCATTAGTCAATCTCTTTCTCATAATTTTAAAGAAACAATTAAGGAAGTTAAATGTTTTTGTGAATAAAGAGAGTCTAACCGGTCTTGAGTTGTAGATGTTTTCTCCCTAGTCTGGACTGTAAATGCCTAGACCGAAGTCACTGATTACCTGGGTAATCAGGCAATTCACTCAATCTCTCTGGATCTCAGCCTTTGTTTCTGTTCTTTCAGAAACAGAATCAGAAGATCTCTAAGGTGACTTTCTGCTCTAAATCTGCAATTCAGGTGGTTACATTTTTCTTTTTGTAGACCCTGAAGTGCCCGCACACTAGGAACTCAGTATATGTTCAATGTTTCCATTCACAGCCACGTCTTTCACACTTGTCTTAACATTATTTCTGGGGGGAAATCTAGTCTACATCCTAAACGATGAATTTACTATATTTCTTATTGTTTTTTGACACTCACACAATTTGTGAATTAGCCACACTCTGGTGCTGTCTATCCATCCATCCATCCATCCTTCCATCCATTCCTTCATTCAATCAGTCAACAAACAAAAATATTAAGCACCTACTGGATCTAGGTCCTGGATGGTAGGGGAGATGAGAAGTTTGAATAAAATTTTCCTTGCACTCTAAGCTTATAGTGTAGTAAGGGGATGAGATACAAACACAGATAAGTATAATAGACAATATGCCCATTCTAATGCTAAAGATCTAAGTGAAGGGAGGTATATGTAGGGAGTGGGGTTTAGGGAGCAGTTATCAATTGTGAAAAATTCATGTATTTGAGTTGGGGTTTAGGGGAAGTCTAAGAACTGAATTGGTAAAGAGGGGGTGAGAGGACGAATATTTGCAATGTGTATTTATTTACCAAAACCACAGTGAAAGAAGTAGACCTTGTGATTTTTGTAATTACTTTCTTTGTTAAGAAGGTTTCTGTTAAGTTAATGGAAAACAACTTTTAAAAAAAGGTTATGGAGGAAAAGAAAATGTTGAGAATACCATTGGCTACCCTGTTCATTTTGTCTTCCTTGACTGAAATGGAGACTTCTTTGTGATATTTTCCACTGTCACCAGAATTCCACCTCTACCTCTACATCTTGGGGGTAACTCCATTATGCTTCCAGATCAATGTGCTTATGTCAGGGCATAGTGAATGTGTACATGGATTGCAATGGAATGAGCTTAGTTCCTGGGCAAAATGCATCTCCTGAGCCTTTAACAAATATCTAAGCCTCAGTATCCAGGCCAACATGACCAATTAATATAGTAAAGAAGAAGGCTGGAACATCTCTCCAATCTTTGAAATTCTGTGGTGCTGTGATATGATAGAATAGCTAGAACCGTAACTGCTGACTTACAATCATAGAACCTTTATGGCCCTAGGGAACCCTAACAATTTTGTAGTCTTATAAGCCTCATCTTATAGCTGAAGAAGTATAATATAGAGTGGAAAAACTGCCCCTGGAGTCAGAGGACCTGTTCAAATGTGGCCATCAGTACTTACTACTGATATGACCTTGGACAAATTATTTGACCTCATTGGGCCTCAGTTTCCTCATCTATAAAATGAGGGTGTGTGAACTAATTGGTCTGTGTAGTGCCTTCCAGTTCCAGAGCTATGATCCTTAATCATCTGTGATCCTATAATAAATTGAGTCCCAGACAGGGAAACAGGCTTGCCCAAAGCCACATAGGTAAGTAGCTTCATGTGTAGGCTGTTCCTAAGAGTCATCAAAATACAAGAGCAAAGAAAATGGTGGTTCCTATTCTAAGCCTAGACAGAATGCGGAATTTTAGAATAATAAATTAATTTTGTAATACCTGAAGACTGAAACTTGAGGAATGACTATGCTGGATACTTCATGCAGCAAGTGGCCGTGCCTTCTGGGAAATGAGTCTGGCTTTCTTTGGCCTTGTTAAAATCCAGGCAGAAATAAACATCAGTGTACTCTGACTATGGAAGCACTATTCTTTGGAGACTGCTTAGAATGTGAGGGGGTCAGTTACCAAAAAGTTTAATTTTTTCTGCTTCAGAAGTTTCAATTGAGTTTTTAAGGGATATCTACTCCTTATCACAGGGCAGTTAGGTGGCATAGTGGATAGAGTGCCAGCCATGGAGTCAGAAAGACTCATCTCTCAGTTCAAATCTGGCCTCAGGCTAGCTGTGTAACACTGTTTGCCTCAGTCTCCCCATATACAAAATGAGCTAGAGAAGGAAATGGCAGAAGACTCCAGTATCTTTGCCAAGAAAACCCCAAATGGGGTTGCAAAGATTCAGATGCCATTGAACACTAACAACACTCCTTATTCCTACTCCCTCTGGAACCTAACTCATTTTAGAATAAAAGAGGATGGATAGAAAAATGAGAATTGCTTTACAACAATTCCCTTTACAGCTAACTTTGCTGAAGTACACTTAATTCTATAAAGGAAGGGATTTTAGAGTCTCAAAGTGTTCTGGATTACTTTAGATGAAGCATCTAAACACAGCAATTTTTTTTAATGTTTATGAGGCAGTCCTCTCGCCCTACAGCTTTTGTGGTTTTTTCTTTAAATGCTAGTGTTTAAAATCTTTAGGTTGTGTTGTTTGTGTTTATAATGTTTCACATGCCACTAATTCATTCAAGTGCTTCTGACTTACTTGGTTCAGAGACCTCAGAATCTAACTACCTCGTTTGATAGATGAGAAAGCTGAGACCAAGAAAGTTTCAGTGACTTGTCCAAGGTTTTTGTTGTTTATTTGCTTTCAGTTGTGTCCAGTTCTTCATGATCCTTTTTGGGGTTTTCTTGGCAAAGATACTGGAGTGGTTTGCCATGTCCTTCTCCAGCTCATTTTACAAATGAGGAAATTGAGGCAAACAGGGTTAAGTGACTTGTCCAGGGTTACACAGCTCAGAAGAGTCTAAGACTGGATTTGAACTCAGATCTTTCTGACTGTAGGCCCACTCCATCCACTGTGCCACCTAGCTGTCCCTTGTGTCCAAGGTTGCACACATAGTGAATATCAGAGGTCAAATTTGAACCCAGTCTCTCTAACTCCAGAACCACTGCTTTTTTCTCTAGTATTACACTACTGTTTAAACAGAATGCATTTCATTTAATACTATCTAATTGGTACCCATTCAGGAAGAAAAGTCTTCACTGGGCAAAGATTCGATATAGTTATCAAGTCAAGAGGATTTGTACCTAAATCACCTCTAAACCTAACTAGAAACCTACAAGAGTTCTTTAGATCCATTTATTAAAATGGCATTTTCTAACTGCTCTTTGTGCACTGGTAGTGGAGGTAGTGATATATTACTGAATTTACATGGCGGATATAATTAAATTTCTATATTCTAGTCCATCTTTTATTTGCTCACCATCTGTAAAAATTACAGGGTTAGAGCATGTAGCTAAGTGGCATGGTGGATAGAGTGTCAGAGCTGGAGTCAGAAGACTTGAGCTCATATCTGAGCCCCTCACTAGCTATGTGATCCTAGGTAAGTCACTTAACCTTGTTTCCCTCAATTTCCTCATTTGTAAAAATGAGCTAGAGAAGGAAATGGAAAATCACTCCAGTATCTTTGCCAAGAAAACGCCAAATGGGGTCATGGAGAATCAGATATGACTGAAAGAATTGAACAACAAAATATAATGCTTTACATTTTATAAAGCACTTTACAAATATTATCTCACTTTATCCAAATGTGGTCATGAAGAGTCAGACACATCTGAACAACCACATCAAAGACCACGTGACCTTTTGGGTCCTTTCCAGCTCCATGTTCTATTGAAAAATTAAAATAAAACAAAAGCACCTACTATGTATAAAACACTACTAAATAAATTCTGAGGAACATACCAATTTAGATAAGCCACATTCCTTGACTGCATGAGTATCATAGTCTAACAGAAGGCAGACATATGAACATAATATTAAGTGATGAGTTTGTTACTTCACAGGATTGTTGTAAGGGTCAAGTAAGATAGAGCATGTAAAATAATCTAGAAATTCTGATGCTATCTCAATGTGAACTTTAATTAAAAGGCATAGCATCAGTTAATAAAAAAAGACTTATTAAGCTCCAACTCTGTTCTAGGTATTTTGCTAAATACTGGGGATACAAAAAAGAAAGAAAGAAAAAAGATGGCCCTTCTCTCAAGGAGCTCAGTCTAATGAAGGAGAAAACATGTGAACAAGTTTGTTCGAATAATATACATGCAGGATAAATCAGAGAGAATCAACATGGGAAAGACACTAGCATGGAGGGGGCAGGTTTTTTGTACAAGGTGGGATTTTAGCTAGAACCTGAAGGAATTCAGGAGGCAAAGATGGGGAAGAGAATTCTAGTTAAGGAGTTCAGCCAATACTGAAAATACTCTAAACTGGGAGATGGGCCATCTTGTGTGACAGACAGTAAGGTCAATATTATTGTTTGTTTTTATTGAGTTGTTTCATTTGTGTCTGACTCTTCTGACCCCATTTGAGGTTTCTTGGCAAAGATACTGGAGTGGTTTGACATTTCCTTTTCTAGTTCATTTTACAGATGAGAAATTGAGGCAAGCAAAGGCCTACAGCTAGTAAGTGTTTGACAGAGGATTTGAACTCATGTCCTCCTGTGTCCAGGGCCAGTACTCTATCCACTGAGCCACCCAGCTTTCTGAGGCCAATTTGCTGGATCTCAGAATATGTGAGCAGGTTATGCCAAGCATAGCATGTCATGCTTACCAAATACAGAAATGACAAAAAGCACATTGGATAATAGGATCCAAAAAGATCCAGATAAGTTACTAAGATGGTATTTATTCCTATCTAATCTTAGCCCTTCAGTTTAGATTTTTTAAATATCAATATCAACAAATATAGGATATGGGAGATGTGACTAGATGGTAATTTATTTGAAAAAAAGTAGGAGGTAAAGTGGACTGAAAACTATTGAGTCAATGGTGTGCTATAGCAACCCAAAAAACAGTTAATGGGATTTTATTAAAAAGATGCATTGAGTCAGGGTATAGAGAACTGAGAGACCCATTGTATTCCATGCGGAATACTGAACTGAACATCAATTCTGTGCAGCCATTTTTGCATTGAGACTCAGTGTGCCTATCTTGGCCCCTCATGGTTCAATCCTACTTCTGACTGCCATGGAAGCTCTGACCTGCCTTAGTTTCTTGATCTAGGCTGACTGGTGGAAACCTGCTCTATACTGGTGCCAGACTTAGTGTGGATACCCAGTTGATTTTAGCCAGACATATCAGAACTCCCAGCTCAAGAGATCTACCAGTGTCAGGCTCTACCTGTCCTACCATGTGTAACTGGAAGTATGTTTTCAGACGGACATGAACAAGCAAGAGAGCAGCCCAAGGAGTCTGACCAGGATGGTAGAGGACCGTATGATCTTCAGGAAATGATTTAAGGATGTTTAACTGGAAGGAGAGGATAATAATATTATTATAATAACTAGTATTATATTAAGGTTTGTAAAGCACTTTACTAAGTACTTACTACGTGCCAGGTTCTAAGCTAAGTGACGCAGCTACATGGCTCAGTAGATAGAATCTTGAACCTGCAGTCAGAAAGACTCATCTTCCTGAGTTCAAATATGATTAGCTATGTAACCCTGGGCAAGTCACTTAACCCTATTTGCCTCAGTTTCCTCATTTATAAAATGAGCTGGAGAAGAAAAGACAAACCACTGCAGTATCTTTACCAGTACAACCCCAAAATGAGGTCATGTAGAACCATATATGAATGAGAATGACTGAACAACTTATGTTCTAAATACCACCTAGCTGCTTCTAAGAAGATGACTTAGGAAAGGACAGCTATTTCCCAGAAAACATCTCAATGAAACAGTTAGCAATTGATATAGGCTTTAAAGGACTGGGTAGGAATTCAGTAGATAAGGGTGGGAGAAGAAGTTTCTAGGCAGACAGAACAGATTGAGCAAAGGCATCAATGCAGGAAAGTAAAGAATGTGTTCAGAAAGCAGAAAATGATACAATTTGGCTGGAAGATAGAGTACATGAAAGGAAGTAATAGAAAAATAAGACTGGAAAAGCAGAGAAAGAGGAACAGAATATTCTGTATTTTCTGAACAGCTGCAAAACCTTAAATTATTTTGCTCAACATGGTATCTTTGTAGTTCTTTATCCAAAGATAGAAAACTTTCCTAGGGAGTTGTCTGAACTCTGGCTTCGGACAACTTTGCCTCTTTAAGATTCAGTAAGCAAGTGCCAACCCCCCAAGAGAAGGTTGCTTGGCTGCCCTTCTTTGGATGACTTGGAAGTCTTGCACCCAAACTTTTTCTCTAAGGACTCTTGATCTGGTCTTGCCTTTGTCTCTGAACATCATTCTAGCCCCATCTGCCGCTACATATTCCAGGTTTCTGACCTAACTTTTGGTCATCTCAAAATCGATCTGTTTTGGCAGCTAGGTGAAGCAGTGGATGGGGCTCTGGACTTGATATCAGGGAGTCTCATCTGCATGAGTTCAAGTCCAGCCTCAGACATTTACTGTGAATCTGGGCAAGTCAGTTTCCTTATCTGTAAAATGGGTTGGAGAAAGAAATGGCAAACCACTTTAGTATCTTTGCCAAGAAACCCCAAATAGGGTCATGGAGAGTCAGACACGACAGCAAGAACTGAACAACAACAAAATGTAATGCTTTACAGTTTGCAAATCACTTTACAAATATCTCACTTTATCCTTACGATAACCCTGGAAGGTATTTCCCATTTTACAGATAAGGAGAACAAGGCATATAGAAATTTCCCAGGGTCACACAGCTAGTACGTATCTGAGACTAGACCTGAATTCAGGTCTTCCTGACTCCAGGTTCAGTGCTCTTTCTCTTGTTCCACCTGTGTGGCCTTTAACCTTATGCATTTTTACTATTCATTGACCACTAAAACTTCTATCAAAAAATGGGTATAAGAAATAAAAGAGCTTTACAGTTATTTTGACTATCTGACAAGGAGCTGAGTCCAAAAAGAGTTTGATGCTAAAGGTAAAAAACAAAATTTAGGAAATTTAGGAGCTTCCAAACTTCTACACTAACCCCATTCCTAATGGGGGTGGACACATACAAGCCTATTACACTTTGAAAAGAAGTTTTCCAAATTGCCGCTATGTGTGGTCTACTTCTAGTATTTATCCCAGCAATTGTGTGAGTTATTTAGTTCAGCCTCTATAATTTACCCATGAAGCATCTGAGGTCTTAAGATGTTCAGTTTGAGGCAGCATGACATTTAGAATGGGAAGAACTGTCAGCAAAGAGCTCTCATTGCAGTCAGGAGAATTCATTTTCTACCACTGACAGCTATTTGTGTGGCCATGGGAAAATTACTTCAACTCTCTCCTCTTGTCTTTTGTCCTCAGTAAAATGGGGTAATAATACCCAAAATATTTACCTCACAGGTTTGTTACAAAAATAGAATGAGATCATTTTTGTAAAGTGCTTTGGGAAGCTTTAAGGATGGTATAAATGTCGTTGATGTGATGATGTTACTTTCCCAAGGTCACACAACTGTTTAATGATATTAGAAAATGAATGTGACTGATCATTTAAAAAGTGAGATGATTCTGATTCCAATGAAAAGAGGTCTAGATCTGGAGTCAGAGAATGTGGGTTCAAATCCTAAGTCACTTAAGTTTGGAGGAGGGGCTAAGTTTTCTCATTTATAAAATGAATAGATGAGACTAGATGACCTCTAAGGTCCCTCCCAACTCTACAGCTATGATTCTATCAACAATAAAGTAACAAAAGAAATATTATACAAATAGCTGAATCATATGGGTTTTTACAATGGAAATGGAGGATTTTGTGATGGCCCAGGACTAGGTTGTCTCCACTAGAAATCATAGATGACAGTTTTCCATAATGAATTAAATTATCTCATTTAAACAATGCTAACAGGCCTTGGTGAGGACCTAGGTGGTGAAATGGATAGAGTACTGTGCCTGGAGTCAGGAAATAGAATGTCTAGAATGAAATTTTGAAAAACTATTTTTGAATATGAACAGTTATTCCAAACAGAATATTTAAAAAGTTAATTTTTCCCATAACCATTAAGAATCAGCATGTTCATCCACAGTATTTACTACATGGTAGAAAAACACAGGCAGTTGTGATGCAGTAGATAGTCCCATGCCTGAAATCAACAAGACCTGAATTCAAATTCATCCTAGCTTTGTGGCCCTTGGGAACTCACTTAGCATTGTTTGCCTCAGTTTCCTCAACTGTAAGATGAACTGAAGGAAATGGCAAACCATTGTAGTTTCTTTGTCAAGAAAATCCCAAATGGGGTCATGAAGAGTCAGACATGACTGAACACACAACACACTCACATGCAGTAGTTTGTATTGTGGCTATTGACATAGAAAAGACTGAAGGAGTAAAGTTAGAGTTATCTAGGAATACTCTTCCTGTCCCTGCCAAATGATATAGTCAGGATATAATTACAAATGTTGACAACATGTTAATATCATATTATCTCTTATGAAGTGTGAACATCTTTCTTTGATGGAATTAAAGGGATCCTGACCATTAGAAAGTGAATAACTTTGCCATATCCCAGGAGGCTATTAATAGCTAAACCCAGAAATATTTGGATAATTCATTTGAGAGCTACAGATAGTCTGGAAGGAACTGATAGCTACGGAAAAATCTTTTTCCTTGAGAGGGAATCACTTTGGGGTATGAGGGAAGAAACTTCCCTCCACTGGCCAAATGACAGATGTACTCAGAGTGGGATACCTTAACCAGTAGATTAGAGAGTCAGGTTGAGAAATTGTGAGACACTTTTGAGGGAGAAGAGTCATATATTCTAGACAAATAGCGATACAGAGAAGTAGTTATGTGAAGTCAGAAACAGTTTCAAGGACTGTACCCCTGGGTAACAGAAAAGGAAGCCAGATATTTACTCAAGGAAGTTAGACTTGGAACTTAAGCATCACTGTCCAGAGAAGAGCATCCACTGGGAGGGGGCGTAATATAAATAATACATCCATTAAAGACTCATTCTACTTCCAGTGAAGAACAATGTGAAGACTCTATCTATAGCAAGGATACCAGAGTCTTGTATTTCTGGTGTGATAAGCAATATTAACCACATATGTCTTGCTCTATGTTTGTAACCACTCTTGACTGCTGTGTGCATTTGTGGGAGAGTATTCTCTATGTTTATTTTTGTAGCTATTCTTTTAACTATACTATCTTAGTAATTGCTTTTGCCAAAAACTTTCTATTGACTATTAATGGGAAGCGCACCGATGGGGGCTCACAAATTATAATTTTAGCAGGAGTTATACGGAGGGTACCCTAGAACCTGAAGGTAACATCCATCCTCTGGGGAAATAGCTTAGAGAGAACATTACACTACTATATTAGAAGTAGCTTGAGAAAACTATTGAAGATTTATGAAAAGACAATGTAAGGTAATATCATTATCTAGCTGATGCATACTATACAAACCTAAATATCATATTGCTTTAGTAAAGATAATGAAAAAGAATACAATAGAAAATAAGAGTATATCAGAAATTAATCCACAATTAAAAATGACACCCAAAAAAATCAAGATTATACAAGGAATCAAAGGAGCACAAACCCCCCCAGATAAACAATTCAACATCAACTAAATATCCAACTGTAAAGACTTGAGAGAGAAAAAATAGAGGAAAGAGAAAATCCCCAAGGGAAAATGTGGAAAAGTTCTGTTTGCCTATGGTTGAAAGAAGTGAAAAACAATGGAAAAACAAATTAAATTAAACACAAAAGAGAAAGTTCATTGTACCACTGGTATCATCATGAAAAACAGTAAAGTATGTCAAGCAATTCCAAGAATTTCTAGCATCCAGCATCTCTGCAGAAATGAAAAATGATGGGTTTAGACAAGATTTATATTTATTGGTTCAAACATTTCACAATAGTGAAAAAATTACTGCGAAAGTCCTTTACCAACTTTCTTTCTGATGAAAACCTGTCTTTCTCAATCAAAGGAATTACATACTCTTTCAAACATAGGGTGATTATATGATTGTGTACTTTATACAAAAAATTACAGCAAAAGGATAGCTAGACAAATAGCTAGATAGACTGACACAGATGGCTAGATCGGCAAACAGAAAGACAGACAGATACACAGAGAGGCAAATAGATAAACAGATAGCTAGATAGACAGATAGAAACAGACAGAGACAGATTAATTGATCGATCAGTCAATTGACCGATTGATAAAGATAGGGACTGGACCACCTGTTCTTCAACTTATAGCTTTAGAGAGTTGTCTTAGAGCCCAGAGAAATTAAGTAGATTCCTATAGCTGGGAAGGATTGGAGGCAAGATTCAAACTTGAACTCAGATCTTTCTGACTTTGAGGTCAGCTCTTTTTCTACTGTTGTTCTATGCACATTTATGTAAAATTAAAATTGATGGTGGTACAAAAAAGTGTCCTTCAAAGTCTCAGGAGTGAAGACCTACTTATTGATTCAGTTATTTTTGAATGAATTGCCTTAAAGTATCTTAACATTTATTGCACCTTAATCGATAATTTCAAAGCCCTGGACTCTATTCTGCACTTGTCGCTTAGTTAAGTACTACAAATATAGAAATTAGATCCAAGGACAGTTGAGATTCTAGATTGTTTGATGAACATGTGGAAAACCGTTTTTTACAGTATTCCATCAATATACTTGTCAAGAATATAATACAAAAGTTACATCTTGTAGGCAGTTGGTTTAAGCATATTATGTTTTTCTGTGGGTTTGTGTGTGTGTGTGATATTTTATTTTAGTTGTTTCAGTTGTGTGTGGCTTCATGATTCCATTTGGGATTTTCTTGGCAAAGATACAGCAGTAATTTGCCATTTCCTTCTCCAGCTCATTTTACAAATGAGGAAATGTCACAAACAAGGTAAAGTAACTTGCCCAGTGTGACACAGTTATTAAGAGCCTGACTCCAGATATGAACTCAGAAAAATGAATCCTGACTCCAGGGCCAGCACTCTATCCACTGCACCATCTAGCTGCTAGTATAATTACTCCTACTTAAGTTGACTATGACTATCAAATTTTTAAAAAAGGAGTCAGGCCAAAAAAAAACCCCATTAATTACTTAATGTACATAGTTTATATCAAAGTATATTTCTGCACTCAAAAGCATATTCAATAGCTATTTCATCTCATGAAGACTCTCTGCAAGTCTAAAACTTTTATTTTTTAATCTATATTTATTTATTTTTAAATAAATTTATTTATTTAACTTTCTACATTCATTTTCACAAAATTTTGGGTTCCAAATATTCTTCTCATTTGTCCCCTCCCCCCTCCCCAATACACTGAGCATTCCAATTGCCCCTATCACCAATCTGCCCTCTCTTCTATCATCCCTCCCTTCCCTTGTCCCCATCTTCTATTTTGTCCTGTAGGGCAACTTTCCATTCCCCATTACCTGTATTTCTTATTTCCTAGTAGCAAGAACAATACCCAACAGTTGTTCCTAAAACTTTGAGTTCCAACTTCTCCCCATTCCTCCCTCCCCAC
>JAQQSK010011406.1:0-12291 GCA_028658325.1 Potorous gilbertii | reverse complement strand
ACTTATTTTTCCCTCTGGTTCTAGGATATCAGGGCAGTTTTCCTTGATAATTTCATGAAAAATAATGTCTAGGCTCTTTTTTTGATCATGGCTTTCAGGTAGTCCCATCATTTTTAAATTGTCTCTCCTGGATCCATTTTCTCGGTCAGTTGTTTTTCCAAGGAAATATTTCACATTATCTTCCATTTTTTCATTCTTTTGGGTTTGTTTTGTGATTTCTTGGTTTCTCAGAAAGTCATTAGCCTCCATCTGTTCCATTCTAATTTTGAGAGAACTATTTTCTTCAGTGAGCTTTTGCACTTCTTTTTCCACTTGGCTAATTCTGCTTTTGAAAGCATTCTTCTCCTCATTGGCTTTTTGAACCTCTTTTGCCAATTGAGTTAGCCTATTTTTCAAGGTGTTATTTTCTTCAGCATTTTTGGGGTCTCCTTTATCAAGGTATTGACTCATTTTTCAGGCTTTTCTTGCATCTCTCTCTTTTCTCTTCCCAGTTTTTCCTCCACCTGTCTAACTTGATTTTCAAAATACTTTTTGAGCTCTTCCATGGCCTGAGCCCACTGGATACCTATTTCAGATGTTTGGGATACAGATGCCTTGACTCCTATGTCTTTTCCTGATGGTAAGCATTGTTCTTCCTCGTCAGAAAGGAAAGGAGGAAACATCTCTTCCCCAAGAAAGTAACCTTCTATGGTCTTATTTTTTTTCCCCTTTTCTGGGCATTTTCCCAGCCAGTTACTTGACTTCTGAGATTCCTCTCCACCTCTGCCCATATCTGCTCAGATAGAGCTTGGGGTCTGAGATTTAAATGCTGCTCCCCAGCCTCAGGGCTTTCAGTGGCGGACCTGGCTGCTATTCAATGTGGGCTTAAGTTCTGGTGTTCAGGTGGGGTCAGGGCCGCCACCCAGGCTCAGTTCCCTCAGGGGATTTATGCAGAGACTTTCAGTAATGGATCTGAGGTCCTGCCTACTCCAGGAGCCCCTGGCCACCCACTGCCTCTGCCACTGCCTCCCGAGTGGGCCTGAGTTACGGAGACCCCCGGTCCCCTCTTTGCCAACCCAGAAGTCTCTCATTGACCTGTAGCACCTGTGGATGGAGGGTCCTTCGCTGCTGCTGGAGATTCTGTCCCTGAAGCCTGCTTGGATCTGCTCCTCTCGGTGTCACACAGCCAGGGAAGGGCTAGGTTCCACTCCCGTCCAGTGTGCAATGGACCTTTGGGATCGGTTTTTCAGGGCTTTCTGGAATGGAAATCTCTTTCACTCTGTTGCTGCATGACTTCCACTGCTCCAGAATTTGTTGGGAGTTCTTTTCACAGGAAATCCATGGGCTGTGTGTTCGGAGCTAGCATATATGAATCTTTCTACTCCACCATCACGGGGTCCTCCCCCCATAAATGAGAAAAAAAGTTTAAGAAGCCCTGCACATAACCACATTTCTACCAGAAGAGGCAAAAGCACCAACCTCCACCCCTCTAACATGGAAAAGCAGTTATGTTTTATATTTGTATGTCTCTGTGTCTGTTGTTTCCCTCAATGAGTATAAACTCTGAGGTCAGAAATTGTTTCACATTTGTTTTTACAAACTCAGCATGTAACATAATTTCTGTGGTTGACAAATGCTTATTGGGTTGATTTATGTTGATCCATCACATGAGTTAATTTTTATTAGATTGTCTCTATGACTTAATTAGTGTAGGAATTCTCAATGAGATAATTACCTCTAGCAAGACCTATCAGTAGTTGCTCTGAAATGCAATCTAGAATCTTAGAGAAGTGCCATGGCATTGAGGGCTGAAATACAGAATCTAGGGTGACCTAAACAGTATGTAATCTGATTCAGAGTTTCCTAAACCTGAAGCTGATTCTCTATGCACTATGTCAAAATTAGCAAGCAATGTGGCCCCCAATATTAGATAAAAAAAAAATAGGCTAGAATTTGTATAGCATTTTAGAGTTGTCAAAGCTCTATACAGATATTATCTCATTTTATTCTCAAATAAGCCTGGTATATACGTGATAATATTACACCCATTTTGCAGTTCAGGAAACTAAGGCAGGCAGAGATTAAGTGACTTGCTCACAGTTATAAATATATATAGATACATATACACATATACATAAACATACAAATACACACACATATGTACATATACATGAATGCATACATGTATACATGTGTGTATACACACATAAATATGATTTGAATTCAAGTCTTCCTGACTCCAGGCCCATCTCTTTATCCATTGTACCACCTACAAGGTTATATTATTTAGACACAATTTAGAAAATAATTCTAAAAAATAATGAAACTGAATTATTTAAAGATTTGTGAGAATTTCTATTAAAATACAAGGTTTGTGATATATATTTTGCCTGAGGCCTAGATCACCGTTGTTTATATTTTCTCATCTTTCTTCCTACCATTGTCTAAGATTTATGGAACTCCTGAATTTGCCTTTCTTCAGAGGAAGGTTTTTCTTCCTAAGCAAGTATTTATAAACAAATAAGCTCAAGGGAATACAGAATTGTTTGGGCATAAATGGTATAGAGATTACTGACTCCAGGGTATTACCTCTTAAATCCATTTAAGCATCTATTTCAAGAGAGAAGCCACTAGAACCAAGTCTTAGAAGCCACCCAAGATTCTTAGCTTGAGAGAAAATATTTGCAAAAAGGTTGCAAATGCAAATACATATCCAGAAGGAAAAAAAAATAAGAAGCTAGAGAAGTAATGTTAAGGTGATTGGTGAAATGTATGAGTAGAAATATCAAGTAGACAGATCATTCTTTTTGTTAGTATACAATCACTCTCTGACAGGTTTATGGATGGGCATGGATGAGGTGCACAGGATGGACAGGCATGGGCGTTTTAGAGTGTATACACTGAAAAGATGCATTTCTTAAGCATCTGCTATGTGCCCAGGTACAATGGAGAAGTGCTGGGGTGAGGTGGAGCTGTAAAAATATAATAAATAAAAGAAAATAAATTTTGAAATTAGAAAAAAATGAAATAAAAAAGAGCCCTTTCTGTCTTGGAGTCTACGTTCCAATGAGAGAAGACAACACACAGAAGAAAACTAAAGAGCAGGTAGGAATAGGAATGGGGATGGAGATGGGGACAGGGAATGAAAGTTTGAAAGTGGCATGGTTCTAAAGTCTAGAAATTCAGGAGCACAGCCAGAAGGAGAATGAAGGTACATCAACCAGAGCCATTCCCCAAAATGGAGGTTCCAATAGTTGCTCATTTATGAGAGATGGGGGCACAACTTGTGGAGGGTAAGCAGGTTGCCTGGATAAGTGGTAGCCACCCTCAGGCAATGATAGAAGTTCCAAGAAGGGCCAAAGTAGAGGAAGTATAGTTTTGAAATTCAGAAAATTAGGAAGACAGCGCAATTCTTGATGATCAAGAAGGAGCCATGGTCCAAGAGGACCATGACATCAGAGAAATGATGACATGACTTGCACTTGACTTTGTTTTGAGTGAGGGAGGGCTGTGCAAAGTCACTTTCTCCTGAGCCATCTGAATCCAATGACCAGATAATCATCAGAATGACTGGAGACAGCCCAGGATGCAATAGGAGAACTTGGCCTTTTAGGCTAAGGTCTTTTCAGGTACTCACTTAAAGTGAGGTAATGCCCATTCAGTTAATAGACCTCTTTAAAAGCTAATCAGGGGGATGACCCCTTTAATAGAAGAGAAAAATAAATAGATAAATCACTCTGGGAGGGGCAGGAGCTTCAACATTGTTGTTTCAAAGATAAGCTGTTACTATTGACAGGAAGGTCCAAAACTAGATATTGAACCAAGGAGAAACCATTTGCTATTTGAATGAGTGTTGCTAGGAATCAGGGGCAGCTAGCTGGTAGAGGGAATAGATTGTTGGCCATGGAATCAGAAAGATCCATCCTTGTAGGATAAAATGTGGCCTCAGACACTAGCTGTGTAACCCCAGAGAAGTTTAACCCTGTTTATCTCAGTTTCCTCATCTGTACATTGAGCTGGAAAAGGAAATGGCAAACCACTCCAAGATGTTTGCCAAGAATGCCTGAAATGTATTCATGAAGAGTCTGACATGATTGAACAGAGAAAGGAAATTACTAGGACATAGCTTTAGCCACACATTGGAAGAAGAATTAAACCCAGTTCTTCTTGATTTCAAGGCCCACCATCTATTGATTATTCAATACTAAAACTTTTAGCAGGATTTTTAGATGATCCATAGTGTAGCCTGAATTTGTGAGGAGGAGCAATCCTCCAATATACTGCACTAGGTGTTCTGCACTTTCAGAAGACTATCTAGATGAGTGACTAGGATTGTTTCCCAGAGCATCCTGGGAAGAATGCCTAATGAAAATGTACATATGCTGTTAGGTACATATGTGTTCTCCATTTTGAGGGAAAGAATCATCTGGTATTGTGCATTCTGGAATCCTAATGTTTCAAAAAATAAAACTACCAGAAAATCATAGATGTGTCACTGGAAGGAACATCAGAGGTCATCTAATCCAAAACCCTTTAAAAGTGAGGAAATTGAGCATCAAAGTCAGGATTTGATCCCTTGTATGCATACATACATGCACACACACACAATGGAATGCAACTAAAAAATTTAATATGTTAATACATTTGTATTTTTATTCATTTTACTAGTCACAAAACACATACTATGTGCTCAGTACAATAATAATTAAACAAAAGACATTACTTAGCAATGAGGTGCCTTGATGACTTTGATCTGATCTCATATGTTTTAGCATTTTTCACAATATCTTTCAATAAAGGCATATTTATCATATTTGTAGGCAAACTAAAATTGAAAGGGATAGCTAACTTTAATGTTAATAGAATAGGAACATCTTCCCTACTCATTAATAACTTGGGCAGTTGTATGAAGGATGGATTAGAAAGATGGGGAGATATTTGTAAGAAGCAAAGAGAGCAATCAAGAGATCTCTCGAAAAGTCTACATGAGCAAGTTGAGTACTACAGTCAATGTGACAGTTATGTGGATAGAGAATAGATGTTGGATTTGAGAGATATGGAGGTATGAATGGTAACAATAGTAACTCTGGGGTGATAACTCTGGAGTGACAATAAGGATTCAAAGATGCCACCCAGTTTACAAACCTAGGAGACTGGAACAATGTCTTCAATGGAAATGGGAAATTCACAAGACAGGTGAGATCTTTGGAAAGATGGTGAGTTTTCTTTTAGACATGTTGATTTTGAAATATGTTGAGAACATTTAATTTGACCCAATAGAAATTGCTAATGCAAGACTGAACCACAGGAATGAAACCAGGCTGGATATATAGATATTTAAATTAACTAGATAGAAATAACATTTAAACTCATGGGAGCTGATAAGGTCACCAAGAAAGTACAGGGAAAAGAGAAAAGGTCACAAAGCAAAAGTTCTGGGGATACTCACATTTAGGAGGTGTGAAATGAATCATGAGCCAGAAAAGAAGCTTTAAAAGGATATGAGACATTTAGAAAGATATTCAGAAGAATGCAGTGTCATAAAATCATACAGAATAGGGAACGTCTAGGAGAGAGGGATCAATGGTGTCAACTGAAGCAGAGAGGACAAGAAAAAGGAAGACTAAGAAGAGAAAATCAGATTTGGCAATTAAGAGTTTGTTGGTAACAGTGAAGAGACCAGTTGCAGTTGAGGGATGCATTCAAGAGACAGACTGCAGAATTGAGGAGTGAGAGAAATACAGATAGTTTTTTTCTCCCTCAGATTTTGGATAAGAAATGATAGTGAAATATCATTATACTTTGAGGGGATGATAGGCTCCAGTAAAGGTTTTGTAAGGATAATGGAGCTGCAAAAAGGAAACTAGGAAGGAACTAGAAGATGGGGAAAGATCAAAGATAGGATATAGTAATAAAATGGAAGACAATTGGATCAAAGACATGAGTAGAGGGTGTGATAAGACTACCAGAATTTCTCAACAACATGGGTTAGATGCACGATTCTTCCTTTCATCATATTTTTTTTCTCCAAAAGAAGATAAAGTTGGGCATATATTTAACTGGTTTATTTCCCTGATAAAGCTCAAATACATAAAAATTCCCACACACTTTCAGTGGGAACCCTGCAACTTAATGGATTTCTGAAGATTATATATCACAATTTTGTTTCTCATATCTTTTCTTGACCCCATGTGGAAGAAAGTAGGACTGCATCCTCAGGAGTTAAGTGGCACTGTTAGATTGGGGCAAACCATTGCTGTCTTAGGACAAAGTGAACCTCCTTTTGCTAAGTGTTCAATGACTTAAGAGTACCTCGTTTCATTCCCAAATTAAATCTGCACATGACTGACCTTAGAGCCTTCTCCAATAGAGGGTATGGTCTTGATAAGAAGAAAGGCCACCTCATTATTAGAAATGCGAGGATAACAGGAAAGAATAAAGAATGACTTCTGGGGGATTTGAGATGAAGAGGAGAAGGAAAGTAAGAGTTCTTTGCAGAAGGAATCATTTTTTTTGCAGAATGTAAAACATAGGTTGAGGAGTCAAGAAGGCAGAGAAAATACAGGAACTCATTTGAGGTCTCCCTCAAACTCCTCCGAACACCTTTAAATAATGGCCCAAAATAAATTCTGAAGTGATAGAACTTACAGAGGATGGAGTGAATGAATTTTTTCAGCCCGAGACAACTTGGAAGTTCAGCAGGAAATGTCTGCCACATCATGGTGAGAGCAGAGGATTGTTCCGTGCAGGCCCCACTAGCCCTGACCAGATGACAGTAAACCATGAGCAGGTCATGGGAATGACTGAATCGCTAGTTGCAATAGCTACTTTCAGAGCTCTTAGCCCACAGATGGTAAAGCATAGAACAACGGGTTGTTAGGAAATTACAATGGTCCCTTTGCTGGAACAAGAGGCAGCATTCTCTTGCTTTGCCTATACGCAAATCCAGGTCATAATCCTGGGGGTCAGTCCCAGAGCAAGGAGGAGCACTAGCACACCAGAGATCACACCAGAATAATCACAGAGGAGTAGGAATCTCTTCACAGTTCCAGTGCAGAAAAGAGTACTTGTGGTTACTCATAGATAGAATATAGGCCATAAGAGTAGTAAACACAACTCTCCTTATATTACATTACCTTGAAAGAACTGAAAACTTACAATTCTCTGTTAGTCCATCTGAAAACAGCTACACAAAACCCTGAAGCATGGGACAGTTCACCCTCCACCCTGGAAGAGAACTCCATTTAGCAAAGAGTTAAAAGTCAAGGAGCAGATTGGAAAAAATGAGCAAAGAACAGAAAAAATTTCTGACTATAAAAAATTACTACAGTGACAAGGAAGATCAAAACACATACTCAAAAGACCATGAAATAAAAGCTCCTTGGTTCAAAGCCTCCATGAAAAATATGAATTGGTCTCAGGCCACAGAAGAACTCAAAAAAGAATTTTAAAAATCAAATTAGAGAGGTAGAGAAAAAATTGAGAAGAGCAATGAGAGTGATGCAAGAAAGTTATAAAGAAGAGTCAGTAGTTTGGTAGAGTCACAGAAAAAAACTGAAGAAAATACTTAAAAAACAGAATAGGTCAAATAGTAAAAGAGGTGCAAAAATCCAATAGCAAGAAGAATGCCTTGAAAAGCAGAACTAGCCAAGTAGAAAAAGAAACACAAAGATATATTGAAGAAAACTTCTTAAAAAGCACAATAGGCCAAAGTGAAAAAGAAGCACAAAATTTCATGAAGAAATGACCTTTTTAAAAATTAGAATTGACAGAAAGGAAAAGGAGGTACAAAAACTCACTAAAGAAAATGGTTCCTTAAAAATTTGAATTGAGCAAGTGCAAGCTAATGACTCTATGAGAGATGAAGAAAAAATAAAACAAAACCAAAGAAATGAAAACAAATAGAAGACAATATGAAATTTCTCATTGGAAAGACAACTGATATGGAAAATAGATCAAGGAGAGATAATTTACAAATTATCCATGATGAGACAAAAAACTTTATAATCTTCTAAGAAATTATCAGGGAAGATTGCCCTGAGATTCTAAAATCAGAAATTTACAAAATCCACCAATCACCCCCTGAAAGAGATCTTAAAATGAAAACTCCTAGGAATATTATAGCCTAATTCCAGAGCTACTAGGTCAAGGATAAAATATTGCAAACAGCCAGAAAGAAACAATTCAAGTATTATGGAGCCACAGTTAGGATAACACAAGATTAGCAGTTTCTACATGAAAGCACTACAGGCTTTGGAATATGATATTCCAGATGGTAAAGGCATTAGAATTATAACCAAGAATCATATGCTCCACAAAATCATGTATAATCCTTTGGGGAAAAAAATAGACATTCAAAGGAATGAAAACTTTCAATCATTCCTGATGAAAATCCCAGAGCTGAATAAAGTTTGACTTTCAAATACAAGATTCAAGAGAAGCATAAAAAGATAAACAGGAAAGGGAAATCATAGAGACCTTAATAATATTAAACTGTTTATTTTTCTACATGGGAAGATGATACTTGTAACTCACAAGACCTTTGTTGTTATTAGGAAAGTTAGAAGAAACATATGTAGACAGAGGAGTTGATATTGTTGATGTGAGTTGAATATGATGAGATGACAGTTAAAAACAAATTAAATTAAGGGGTGAGAAAGAGAAATGCACTAGGGTAAAGGGACAGGTAGAAAGAGGTGAATTATCTGACATAGCACGAAAGCGTGAAAGAGATCTTACAACAGAGGGGAAGATGATGAAGGGGGCAGGGAATACATCAACCTTACTCTCATAGGAATTGACTCAAAGAGGGAATAATATGTACACTCAATTGCGTATAGAAATATATCTTATTCCACAGGGAATTCAGAGGAAAGGGGAGAAAAGATGGAAGTGGGGTGATAAAAGTGAGGGTGGACTGGGGAGGGAATAGTCAGAAGCAAAATGCTGTTGAAGAGGAACAGGGTGAAAAGAGAGAAATAATAGAATAAACTAGAGGAAAGAAGATTGAGAGAAATGCAACTACAATCATAACTGAAAGAAATTGAAGTTTCTGATAAAGTCTTCATCTTTCAAAAATATAGAGAAATGGGTCAAATTATGTGAATGAAGTGATTTCCAATTTGTGAATGATCGAAACATATGAACAGTTTTCAGATAAAGTAGTCAAAACTGTCTAAATTCATATGAGAAAATACTGTAAATTACTATTGATTAGAGAAATGCAAGTTAATCTGAGGTGTTATCCCAAGCCTAATAAATTGACTAATAGGATAGAAAAGAAAAGATGACAAATGTTGGGGAGTATGGGGGAAGATTGAGACACTAATGCACTGCTAGTGGAGTTGTGAACTTAATCAACTATTATATAGAAAAACTGGAAACTATGCTCAAAGGTCTATAAAACTTGCTTATCCTTTGATGTTGCTACTAGGTCTGCATCCCAAAATAAATAAAAAATAATGGAAAGGACCTATATGTTCTACAAAAATATTTATAGCAGCTCTTTTCTGGTGGCAAAGAATGGAAAATTGAGACTATGGCCATCAGTTGGGGAATGGGTGAACAAATTGTGGTATGTGATTATGATGGAATACTATAGTGCTATAAGAAGTGATGAGCAGGATGCTCTCAAAAAAAAAAACCTGGAAAGACTTACATGAATGGATGCAAAGTGAAATGAGTAGAACCAGCAGAAAATTTTACACAGTAACACCAATATTGTAAGATGAACAACTGTGAATGACTTAACTATTCTCAGCAATACAATGATCTGAGAAGACTCTAAAAAATTTATGAAAAAAATGTCATCGATTCCCAGAGAATAAACTGGTGGAATCTGAATACAAATTGAAGCATACTTTTTAACATACATTATTCTTGTGTTTTTAATTGTGTTCTATGTTTCCTTTTACAATGTGATTAATATGGAAATATGCTTTGTATGACTTCACATGTATCACTTATATCACATTGTTTGCCTTCTCAAGAAAAGGAGTTGAGAAGTTAGGAGAGAATTCAGAACTCAATTTTAAAAATGAATGTTGGAAATTGTTTTTACATGTAATTGTGGAAAATGAAATACTAAAAAAAAAAAAGAAAAGGTGAAATACAAAATTAAATGGGGGCGTTAGGTTAGAAATGTCTGCAGAGAAGAAAACTTTCAAATGGCTATGCTACTTACTCTTCATCTAAAAGGAATCATCACTAGATGCCTATGGCCCACAAGGCCTTAAGTACAGAGTATATGAATAACTAAATATAACCTAGTTTTACTGGATTGCAGGGCATATGAAAGAGAGTTGTGTGAGATATAGTTAGAGGAAAAGGTTAATAGTGATTTGGTAATCAGAAAGGATACTGAATTCTATGAAAAAGATTTTGGACTTAATTTGGTGAGTCATTGATTTTTTGTTTTATTTATCTGTTTATTATTTATTCATCTATTTTTTAGCCATTCATTTACTTGTTTGTTTATTTTTAGCAAGGAGAGATATGGTCTGAGATCCCCTAGCAGTGCTCCAGAGGGTGGGTTAGAGAGGGAAGAAGCTTTTAAATACGCCATCTAAGACCTAATGAGGACCTTGAATATTGTGAAAATAAAAAGACTTCAAATAAGAGAACAGATATAGAGATATTTTGGAATTGAGAAGGCAAGTGCTTTTCATGAGATATGAAAGAGCTCATATGAAGCAGAATGACGGCCATCAAGTAATACGACCCTTGTTATCAAATGTCTAGAATTCTGAGATTTCACTTTCTTTAACCTCTCTAAGGCACTAATACAAATAGCAAACATCAACATTACTGTGATACTTATCCCACTACCAGACTTTAAATTCAATGAGGACAATATATTTTCTCTAAATTCTGTATTTCCTTTAATGTCCAGTACAATTCTCTGCATAGACACATAATACTTTTTTTAAAAAAAAAATAGTCTTTCTATAAAAATTGAGCAATCATCAATAAAGCCATAAATAAACATTTATTGTTTCTTATGTTCCAAGTCTTATGTAAAATATTCATAACCAAAATTAACATATTGATAGGAAAAGAAGAAATATGGATTTATTGTGAATTTTTTTAATTCTCTGAATTTTTTTTTTAAGTGCTGGCCAGGAAGACCTGAGATTAGTTCCCGGTCTGAAAGAAGAAATGGGCAAGTCACTCAGCTTCTAAGTGTTCAAAATAATTCTTTGTAAGATTCAGCGATAGAGCCAACTTGCACTAAGAGTCTCCTCATCTAGGAATTTAATATATCAGTGAAACCTCAGAATGAGTATCTATCCTTTTGCTCATGAAATTTAATACACTAATGTGGAAACAGTTCTCTTTGCATCCCCACTGAAAATTCTTTAGGGGGGCGGAGCCCAGATGGCAGAATAGAAAGACTCACCTAGGCTAGGCCCAAACCCACAGCCCATGGATTTCCTCTAAAAAGAACTCCCAACAAATTCTGGAACAGTGGAAGCCACGCAGCAACACAGTGAAGGAGATTTCTGTTCCAGAGAGCCCTGAAAAACTGATACCAAAGGTCCATCGCGTCCTGGACAGGAGCAGAGCCCTTCACTCCCTGCCCTGGCCACAGCACTGAGAGGAGCGAGCAGATCCAAGCAGGCTTCAGGGACAAAATCTCCAGAGGCCACGAAGGTCCCTCCACTCACAGACTCACAGGTCAGTGAGAGAGATGGGCTGAGAGAGGAGTGGGATGTCTCTGGGACTCGGACCCCCTCGGGAGGCAGCAGCAGTGGTGGCCAGAGGCTCGCAGAGCAGGCAGCCAGAGGCTCTCAGAGCAGGCAGGAGCTCAGCAGCAGCTCCATTACAAAAAGTCTCTGCATAAACCCCCTAAGGAAACTGAGCCTGGGAGGCAGCCCTGCCTCCTGAGAACCTGATTTAATCTTACCCTGAATAGCAGCCAGGCCTGCCACCTGAAGCCCTGAGGCTGGGGAGCAACATTTGAATCTCAGACCCCAAGCACTAGCTGGGCAGATCTAGGCGAGGGTGGACAGGAACCTCAGAAGTCAAGTAACTGGCTGGGAAAATGCTCAGAAAAGGCAGAAAAACTAAGACCATAGAAGGTTATTTTCTTGAAAAAATTATTCCAACCTTCATCTCTGAAGATGAAGAAGAAAACTGCTTACCATCAGGTAAAGGCATAGGAGTCAAGGCCTCTGTATCCCAAATATCTGAAATAGGAGGAGAAGAATGCTTTCAAAAGCAGAATTAGCCAAGTGGAAAAAGAGGTGCAAAAGCTCACTGAAGAAAATAGTTCTCTCAAAATTAGAATGGAACAGATGGAGGCTAATGACT
>JAQQSK010011405.1:0-12292 GCA_028658325.1 Potorous gilbertii | reverse complement strand
GTGTAATTTGATTTCCAAAATCCTTTTTGAGCTCCTCCATGGCCTGAGCCCGCTGGATATCTATTTATGATGTTTGGCATACAGAGGCCTTGACTCTTATGTCTTTACCTGATGGCAAGCAGTTTTCTTCCTCGTCAGAGAGGAAGGTTGGAATCATTTGGTCCCCAAGAAAATCACCTTCTATGGTCTTATTTTTTTTCCCTTTTCTGGGCATTTTCCCAGCCAGTTACTTGACTTCTGAGAGTCCTCTCCACTCCTGGTCTAGGTCTGCCCAGCTAGTGCTTGGGGTCTGAGATTCAAATGCTGCTCCCCAGCCTCAGGGCTTTTGGTGACTGGCCAGCTGCTATTCAGGGTAAGATTAAATCAGGTTTTCAGGTGGGGGCAGGGCCTCCTCCCAGGCTCAGTTCCCTCAAGGGGTTTATGCAGAGATCTTCCTAATGGACCTGAGGTCCTGCTGAGCTCCTGCCTGCTCTGGGAGCCTCTGGCCGCCCGCTGCCTCTGCTGCTGCCTCCCGAGGGGACCCAAGTTATGGAGACACCCTGCTCCCCTCTCAGCCCTTCCAGATGTCTCTCTCACTGACCTGTGCGTCTGTGAGTGGAGGGACCTTCGTGGCCGCTGGAGATTCTGTCCCTGAAGCCTGCTCGGATCTGCTCACTCCTCTCTGTGCCACGTGGCCAGGGCAGTGCAGGGCAGGACTCTGCTCTGTCTGGTGCACGATGGACCTTTGGGATCGGTTTTTCAGGGCTCTCGGAAATCTCCTTCACTGTGTTGCTGCATGGCTTCCATTGTTCCAGAATTTGTTGGGAGTTCTTTTTAGAGGAAATCCATGGGCTGTGGGTTCGGAGCTAGCATATGTGACTCTTTCTACTCCATCATCTTGATTCTGCCCCCCTTATTTTTTCAATTATTAAATATTTTCTCTCCCTCTTATCTCTTTATTTAAAAAAATAAAACCTTGTAACAAATATATATAGTCAAGCAAAAGAAATCCTGTACTGGCCATGTCCAAAAAATAAAGGTTTCATTATGTTCCCTGAGTCCCCTCTCCCTTTCACTTTGGTGTCAGGACGTAGGTAAAATGCTTCATCAATGTCAACCACTATTTATTAAATGCTTACTTTGTGTAGTCATAAGTGTTGCCATCAGCATTGGTAGAAGGATCCCTCACATATTAAAAATCACAGATCTTTGATGTACTGATATGTGTGTAAGGTCCTGTACTAAGCACTGTTAGGGATCCAAGATAAGTGAGATATCATCATCACCAGCACCACCACCATCACCATCATCATCACCATCACCTCACTCATCATCATTGATAGCATTTATATAGCACTTTAAGATTTGCAAAACCCTTTGCACATATAATCTCATTTGATTCTCACAAAAATTCTGTGAGATTAGTGATATTTTTATCCTTATTTTACAGAAGACGAAACCAAAGAACAGAAGGTAAGTTACTTGCCTAGGGTTACATAGCTACTAAGTATCTGAGGCAGGATTCAAATGTAGATCTTCTCCACTCCAAGTCCATTGTTCTGTCCATTATATTCACCTAACAACCTCTGAAGGGCTTATAATGGAGATGGCAATGTGAAGGGCAGCATAGCATACTTGATGCTGAGTTGGTCTTGGTGACAGCTACTCAACTGTTTGCTCAACTTCTCAATGCTCTGTGTCCTTAATTCTCAAAATGGGGTCCAGGATCCTTTCAGGCAGTCTTCAAGGTCAAAACTAGAAGTTATCATTTTGCTTTGGTAGAGAGGTTTTTCTCATAAGGGAGGTCCCTATACCAAGCAAAATCATAGAGGAAATTGAATTTTCATTGGACCTTGTAGGCCAAGCAATATTTCATCAGGTGGAAGTTGGAGATAAAGAAGAGTATTTGCCAGATAAAAGAAATTGAATAGGCAAACATAAAGAGAAAGGAGGCCCATGGAATGTTTGGAAACCTAGTAAAACTTTGGGGACTGGTGAACAGATTAGTCTAGCTACTGAGAAGTGTTAAGTTAATAGGCTGCAGTCATTTCATTGCATCTCCTGACAGCTGAATATTCCATGAGTAGCAAAGATTGGGAGAGTATGTGGCTTCTCATTTTATACCAAATCTTCATTTTCTTTTTTCTTTGTAGTATTCTCTCATCCACCAATAGTAGTAGTGGCAGTAGTCTTCAGGGAAACAAACAATACTAAACTGGAAGTCAAGAGACCAGAATTCCGATCCTCACTCTGCCTCTAATGATCTGTGACACTGGGCAAGTATTTAACTTCACTGGGTCTCACTTTATTGATCTGTAAAATGAGAAGTTTGGGCTAGATGATATTTAAGAACCCTTTCAGCTTCACCATGAACCTGTGATTCTTTCATCTATTTGTGCTTGTTGTTTCCCCTAGAAAATTAGCCCGTTGAAGGCAGGGCAAAGACTATTTCATTTTTGTCTTTGCCTCACCAGCTCCTTAGTACAGTACCTGTCACTCAAACACTTGTTGAATCATGACAATCCCTATCTTATATACCTACTGCTGTTTTGGTCCCAACCTTCCATCACATATATGATTTTTGTCTCCTCCAAATCTTTAATATTTACAATGCACCTAGTTGGATTTTCTTCTCAGACAGAAAAAGACTTAACTGGGAGATTTTTTTTTTAAATTGTTTTTCAATTCCTCCAGTTCTTGATATGTCATTGCACCAAGACCAAGTATCATATACCTGTTGTATCTATTGATCATCTAGTTTTCCAACCTCACAACTCATAGCCTCACAAATTTCTTTTCAGAGATTTACTTCACAAAACTCTTAAGTTGTGAGGAGATATTAAATTCTGATTCAGAAGAATTGGAAAATCCTAGGAATTTGATTCTTTACAACATTTTACTTGCTATTAATTTCTTCCCTTTTTATGAAGTAAAAATATACTTGGGATATTTATCTCCCTATTCGTTACCAAATTCATTAAGATTCTGCTATTTTGGATTGAAGACAGAGAGGTCGGGAACCAGAAGCAGCTTGAAGCAAGAGAAGTACTCCCTTGCATTTGTATGACAATTTCTGCTTTAGAAAGTCGTATGGAGGCAGTAAGATATAGCTGATCTTGGAAAGTACTGATCTTGGGATCATCAAATATGGGTTCAAATCATATCTCTGATACACTAGTTGTGTGATAGGGGAACCACTTAACCTTTATATGTCTTGAGCAATTCTCTAAGACTTGCCTTCCAAAATCATAGATGGGTTGCCACATGAATAGATGGAAAGAGGTCCCCATTGACTAATAAGATATTGCTTTGGCATTTAAGTCTAACTAATTCTGTGAGGTTGCTATTTCAGAATCATAATCATATAAATTAGTAAGTTTAAAGGGTTTGAAGGATCATTTTATCCAACCTCCTCCCTTAAGAGATGAGGAACCTTAGATCCTCAGAGGCTATATTATTTTCCCAAGGTCATTTTAGTTAATAACAGAGCCAAGATCAGGACAGCTAGCTCCCAATCTAATATTCTTTAGAAGGTATTAAATTACTCTAAAAAGTTGCAAAAAAAGCAAGTATCAAGGCATTTCTTCAACTGCATGAATCTTTGAAGTTGAAATTATAATTGGTAAAGACTAGCACCCAGAGAGACAGAAGAGGCTAATTGGCATGTGCAATGAATATTGTAGAATTAGTCTATGAATTATATGGCTTGCCCAAACAGATTGTGACTACCTAGGCAGAAACACTTAATAATATTCCTGCCATAACCATGCCTGCATTTCATGCTTAAATACATAGCAATGGTAGGAGAAGACTGAAAGAATTAGTTATATGTCCTGATTTTCGATTTCCCAAGTGCCATAATGATAGTATATATTTGTATATATTAAAAACCTTCCCTTTATCTTGCAGCATGTAGATAAGACAGGTTTTCACATCCACTTTTATCTTCTGAGGTAGTAGGGTTAAAAATGCTTTTTTTTCATTTGACATGATGGCTTTCTAAGGTTGGAAAAAAGAGATTATATTATATTGGACCACATAGGTCTCAAATTGGAATCTCCAGAGCCCTTCAGTTTTCTTAATAGAATTGAGCTCACACTTACTATATATGAGGAATTAAAAATGCATTTAATTTAATAGCTGAAGATATTAAATTTTAAGTAACAGTGGTAGCAGTGAGAATGAAGTGGAAGCTTCCATAACAACAAGAAAAATAGTAGACACATACAATGCTTTTTAGTTCAGAAAGGGCTTTCCTTTGACCCTTCACAATGGGCTTCTTACAGTGAATTCTGGATAATTTATTGCTGAAGTGCAGTGGAAATAATGCTGGAATTGGAGTCAGAGCACAAGGACTTTATTCATGTTTCACCTTGAGCCAAGTCACTTGAACTTAGTTTCCTTATCTTTTAAATAAGAAGGTTGGGATATGTGACCTCTCATATCCCTCACAGTTCTAAATCTGTGGTTCTATGAGCCCTCTTCTGGCAGAGATCACAACTTCTAACATTTCAGTAAGCTTTTTCATTACTTTCAGAAACCAAAATAATTCATCTCCTAGTGGCCAACTTTCTGGTGATGAATCTCCCCAAACACAACTCTTATGATTGTCCAACAGTTAATCCATTTAAAGACTGTATTGGAAATCCTTCTACCTGAATAGGAACTGTTATGGCTTAATAGTTGGCAGTGCACTAAAGAAGTGAAGTTCACCTTTACGCTAGGATGAGACATTGGAATAGGATGTTGGTGAAGGAACATAAATATTGTTATCACCATTTTTATATGAAGAAATTGATGGAATTAGATCAGCGACTGGTAGTGGGAATTGAGTGAACCACACTGACTCTATCTTCTGATTCAGAGTTCTGGAGCTAGTTCAATTCCCTTTCTATTCAGTGATGGGTTTAGTCCAATTGCTGTCTTGTGAGAAAATTTTATTCAATTGTGGGAATTGAGAGAAAACCTTAAATTGCTTGCACCTATCCTTATGTAGCTGGGAAGTGAGGCCACTTCTCAAAGCTGGCGTAAGACATTTTCTCACAATTATATATTGCTAGCAATCCATATATCCTATGTGAAAATTGACCCCATACTGTTATTATTTCCATGTTCCTTTGATTCCCTTCCTTGGGTGGAGGGAGTGTAACAACCTCTTTTTCTGTTTTCAGGCAATTCTACCTATTTACTCTCCTCCTAACAGCTTGGAAAGACCCTAATCTTTCTCCAATTAGAAATCATCTGGTTTTGTATCCTGGTTAATTGTTTTCTTTTAATTAATTGGTCTTATTTGATTAATTGTTTTTAATGCATGAAAATCTGTCTCCCTCTGTATTCTGGGCTAGTATCAATGTTGAGGGCTTGGCTTTAATTTGTTTGGCAATTAGCATGCATTGCTTAATAAATTGATATGCTCAGAAGTTCAAAAATTTGTTTCCTCAGTTATTTTATCTTTCACTTACTACAAAACTTGAAGTTCAGAGAAGTTATATAATTGCTCTGTGGCATATCTCTATTACATAGTTGGTAAGTGCTTGAGTCAGTCCCCAAATTCAGTTCTCTTGACTTCAAGTGTCATGCTTAAACTACTCTATCATGGCTCCTCTACAGTAGAAAGCAATAAATTGTATTGGAAAGAAAAAGATTATGAAGTAACATCATAGAAAGGAGTAAATTGTATTAGTGGAGGAATAGGAGCTGGTGAGAGAGAAAAATAAACAACAGTTAGCAGGAGAATTTCCTTTTAATCTCATGAAGTAAAAAAAAATTGTTTATGGTCTTTGAAAACAATGGATGAAACACCTTGAAGAAGGAGAGAATACTCAACAGAAGAGGATACGTTAAAAGGGTTACAATGAATATAGTCAAAGGTCAAGTTTTATACATGGTGCAGTAATCTAGGAGAAATGTACTCATGATGGTCATTTATGAAAATCATCAAACTATTTCTTCATTTTATGAAATACGGTTATAAATACTCGTATCATCCTTTTATTGCCCAACATTTATTGTCACATTTCCGAACATGATACTTTATCAGTTATGCATGAGATTTTTCAGAAAACAGAGAAGACGCAATCCCAGGACAGACTTCATATAAAATATTGAAAAGCTAATGCTCCTGTCCATAGTAAGAGTTACACTCAGGAATAATGAGGTTGATCACTGTAACAAGCATTTTGCCTTGATCAATCCGTAGAACAAAATTGGCATTTCCATTGAACCTAGAAATTGCAAAGGAAATGGGATAGTATAAAATGACAGATCCCATATAGAGTTATTCAGTTTGGGTAGGAAAACCCAGTACCAGCATAAAAAGAGGCCAAATCACAGTTTGCAGCTCTTCATCTCCCCATTCTCACACTATCACATTATTATATTAGACACATCCTCTTTGCTTTTAAAAGATAAAAAGGCTCAAGTTATCATCAGACTGCTCTCAACATGTGAACTGCATGAGAGGGAAAGCTTGTCTGGGAGCTTGTTGAGAACACTTATTCTATTGGATGAGATGGCTTTCAGCAAATTTCCTGAAGCTGAAGTTCAAAAGTGGAAACTTTTATTTTCTTTGGATACAGTGTTTGTCTCTCTCAGACTCCAGTGGTTTGGGGATGTGTAACTGCCGCTACTTTTCCCTAGGAATGGTACAAGAAATATTAGTGAAGGCAGCTTCTTTTTTGTAAATTCAATTTTATTTTATTTTCAGCCCTTTCTGCCCCCTTTTCCACCCTTGAGAAGACAAAAGTTATAATCTGTTATACATATGAAGTCAGGCAAAACATTTCTGCCTTAATTCTGACCATCTTCCGCCCTCCCCACCTCCAAAAAAAAAGACAATGAAAATAAAGAGAAAAAAATATGCTTCAATCTACACTTGAGTCCATCAATTCTCCATCTGGAGATGGATATCACTATTTTTTTTAATCATGAGTCCTTTCAAATTGTGGAAGATCACTGATTAAAGTTATTAAGGTGAAGACAGATTCTAATAAGCAAATGATTCAACTCCAAAATTACTTCAATTTCTGTTCATTTCATGATATTAGTTGCTTGGTCACATTGGAGTGTGTACTCTCCCTCTGTGGACATTTCATAGAATAATTAGAATATGAAGTCTAGAAGACTGCATTGGATTTCCATAATTTGCTGCCAAAGAGTCAAATTCAGGACTGTTCTTTTCTCACTTTCAGACATAATTTGGACATGCCATGTTCTGCTTCTAGCACTACAGTTGGGCATGTCATGGATGAATGAATGAATGAATACTTAATCCATTTTCTAAACTATTTAACCCACATTTTTTCATGGAACAAATTTAGTTTTTAAATAATAAGTAAGAAAGTATTAAAGTTCCAAATATACAGCAGAATTAGCATGAGATGGTAGAAATGGTATTGGGCTATGACCTCCGACCACATTTTTCCGTCGAAACTCTATTTTTGTCATCATCAGTGAGGAAAATAATATTAGATGATCACTAAGACAATGCCAAGATCCTTTGTCCTATCTCCAAGGTCCCATCCAAACATAACATTTTGAGACTCTGTCACACCAGATTTCATTATTCACCAAATATTCAGCACCTTCACTGTGCCAGGTTTATTTGGAAGTTTCTACTGGCTCATCAAACACTTTCCTCTTAATCCCTTGTAATCAGATTTTTGACTTCACCACTTTCCCAAAACTGCTTCCTTGAAATTCATGAATTGGTAGATTTGAAGCTTGAAGAAGTTTGGGGGTTATGTCCCACTCCTTCATTTTATATATGAGGAAATTGAGCCTGAGAGATTAAGTGACTTTCCCAAAATCATATACATAGAAAGCAGCAGAAATGGTCTTTGAGTTCAGTTTATTTCTTTCTTCCCTTCTTTTTTCTTTTTGTTTCTTTTTTCTTCCTATCTTCCTTTATTTTCTTTCTTTCCCTTCCCCCCCAACAGAGCATTCTCTCATTTTCTGTCTCTGTCCTACTTAACTATCAAAATATTTAGCACTTGGCTACCCTCTTCTGGTTTCTCTCTTTCCTGAATTTCCTTTTATCTCTTCTACCTGCTTTACTGTCTCTTCTTCTAAGCTGGCTAACTTTTCCAAAGTTTGGGAAACCCAAGATTCAGTCTTTGGGTCCCTTCTTTTCTCTTTGGATTAGATATACTCAGTAATTTCAGTAATTCCCATGGCTTCAAATATCTCTTCTACAGAGATGATGTCCAAATCTGACTCTCTAAGAACTATCTTCATTTTCATAAATGCCTCTCCTGCTACTTACAGAACACCTTCATCTTGATGACTCCACTGATTCTTCAAACTCAGCATGTCTAAAACAGAACATATTATCTTTTTCCCTTTTACCACCGTTCACTGTCACCTATGTGCAGTAGAAAGTTAACTGGCCCTTCATTAACTGATCAAGTAACTTAGCTTCAAGTCCTGCCTCTGATACTCAGTATCTATCACATAACTTTCCTGGGCTTCTAATTCCTTATGTGTAGAATAAAGGGGTTAGGTAACAAGGCCTTTGAGGCCCTTTCTAATTCTACATCTATGAGCTTTTAGCATGTGTTCTCATGGTTTTTGTGCCTTTTTATCACACTATTCCCTATGACTGGAATTTCCTCCTTTTTCCTCTTTATGTGTTGAATTTTTATCAGTTCTTTAATGTACAACCTCGATACAATCTCCAGTGAGAAATCTTTCTTAACTCATTTTTCCCATGGCCATCAAAAGTCCCTTGATTTTCTTCCTCTGTGTTGTACTCATTATGTACAATTTTGTAGTCTTGTTATCTATCTATATCTCAAAGTTCTCTATCATGCTGCAAGCTTCATGGAGCAGTGGGGAAGAAAAGCAACTGTTTTAAGTAAACTTTCTCCCTAACATTCACTGGATTGGATTTACTAGACTAAACTTATCAAGTAACAAAAAAAAGATGAGTAGTAGCTTAAAACAATATGAAAAATGTCAGAATATTATATATGAAAGGCCACGTAGGTGGTATAATGAATAGTTGAATTCAAAGCAGAGAATTATCACTTTGAGTTGGGCTAAACTGAGGAGATTTCCCTTATGGGATGATATTTTAACTAGATAATGAATTATGACTAAAATTTGAACAAAGTTAAGAGGTTTGAGAATTCCAGAATTAAGGAAAGCACTAAAAATGAGGGAGTGTAAAGCTTCTTCATGGAGTAGACCAATTTGAATAAATTTGAATATTTGTGTAGGGCAGCTAGGTGACTCATTGGATTGAGCAGTGAATTTGGAATCAGGAGGATTTATCTTCATGAGTTCAACTCCAACCTCAGACACATACTAGTTGTGTGACCCTGGGCAAGTTGCTTAACCCTATTTGCTTCAGTTTCTTCATTTGTCAAATGAGCTGGAGAAGGAAACAGTAAACCACTCCAGTATCTCTACCAAGAAAACCCCAAAATGTGGTCATGGAGAGTCAGACATGGCAGAAAAATGACTGAAAAACAGCAACAATGAACATCTGCAGGGAGGAATATTATGGGAGAAAAGTCTGGAAAGCTAGGTCCAGCATAACCGGTCAAGAGAATTGAATATCCAGCCAAAGAGTTTGGGTTGTATGCTGTTGGCAGCTAATGAAAGAGATTGTTTATCAGAGAAATAGGACAATCAACATGATGTTTTAGGAATATTAGCCTTTGGCAGTAGCATGAAAAATGGATTAGAGAAGGGAAATGCAGAAAACAAGGAATATCATTTTAGAAGATTATTGTAGTAGCCTAGGTTTAAGGTTCTAAGGAACTGAGCTAATATGGTGGCACTGGAATGCTGATATTTTAATGAGCCTTGCCATTGTTTATCACCACTGATTCATTGTTGTTTAAGTAGTGTGTAGAAGGTGAAGGTTAACATTTTATTCAACTGCCTTGCATATTAACAAGATGGAAATCAGTTTTATGTTGCCAAACCATTTAACTTCTTTCCACATGTTACCCCATTAATAAGCAATAAGGAAATAAGGCAGAAATGAAGAAATGCTCACTGGTATTTATAAGAGGTTATTTGAACTTCTTGTTTCTAATGATGTTTTCAACAGAATCTTTTGATTTGTGGTGGTTAGGGGTCTAAGGAGACAAGAGCAAGTTATACAATTGCATAGGAAGGAAAAGAGTTAAAGAAAAGTCACAGACAAGTCATGAGCAGAGACTTACCTCTTAAATCATACTGGAAAATATATTATCATCTGAGTATTTGGAACTGAGATTAAAGGTATCCCAATAATGAATCTCTTCCTTCTTCAATTCGAGCCAAGAAAGAAGATTGAATTGAACAACATTAATGGGATTAAGGGGGATAACTTTCTGTTACGAATAAAGTAGGACCTTTTGGGATGCAAAACTGAGTTTCTCTTTGACAAATGGTAGGAAGTACACTTCACTGATGTTCAGTTTTGGATGAGCTAAGAAAATACAGTAATTCTGGTTGCCTCTAATGCTCACAGACAAGTTAATTCAACATGACATTTATAAAGTATTTGTAATGGTAATTTAAATGGGAAGATCTTTCCCATTCATTAATAGGCCCATGTGACTCAGACAGGTCACATGGATGCCTGAGTCACATGGAGTCTGAGGTGGGAGGAATTTGCTGAATGGGTGGAACAGGAAGAGGCTGAGCTAGAGCAGAGCTGAGAGGAAATTGGCCAGAGTCTAGTCAGAACTAGGAAGGATGCAGGCATCCAGCTAGTGTGAATGGGAGACCTTGTTTGTGATTTTCTTTAAGGGAACTGGTTTGCTGAAAATCTAACAAGGGGAAGGCCTGGGGATGGTGCTGTCCTCTGTATTGCTATTGTGCATAGATTTTTGTTACTATGATAGATTGAGTTTTCTGATGTCTGAATGAATGTTTTGGTTCTGTCTTCCATGTGGAGAGTCTGTTGTATTTCATGATTCAGAATTGTGCTAGGATACTCATGGTCACCATAGGTGCTGTGAATATCATGTTGGAGCTACAGTATTTACTGTCTACCATGTACTATGCTAAGCACTTAGGATACAAAGAAAGGCAAAATGATAGTTCCTGCCCCCAGCAAGCTTCCATTTTGGCACATTAAAGGATTTTGGAAGAAACCAAAGCAGTCAAACTAGGAAACCTATACTTCACCTCCTTCAACTTTGCCTATAGCCATCCCTCCATATTTGGAGAACTTTTGGAATCTGCATCAAAGCATTGTCTTATAAACTTGAAGATTCCTTGAAAGAATTGGACATGTTTAACCTAGAGAAAAAACACATGTATAATATCAATGTATTTTATCTTTTAACACTATAATAATTCATACTTTTTCTTTGGTAAGGAGGAAAGGCCAAAAAATTTTACTCAGATTTTCCAGACTGTGGGTATACATACCCCTAAGCCCCAAGATATGGAAGGGATAATTGTATTTATTCTGTTTGATCTCAGAGGGCAGAACCAGGAACAAAAGGTGGAAGTTGCAAAAATGCCAATAGAGAGGTGACATCAGGAAAAACCTGATGACAATAGAAATTTTTGAATTGTTCACTGTTGACGCACTGTCTCAGTGGGTGGTGCCCACTTGACTTGAAAGTCTTCACGCAGAAACTGAATGACCATTAGTGGGGTATGTTATACTAATTATTCCTTTCATTAATAGGTTGGACTAGATGGTTGCCACTGTCAAGTAGATTCTGTGATTCTGCAATTATCATTCCCTTTATCATTTATTCATTTATTCCTTTATCATTCACATTATTGCAAATAACAATCCTGTGACTCAGAGAGAAAAGTTCTTTTCTTTCTGGACTTGTGTACTATGAAACTAATGACACACAAAGCAAAATTAGCAAACTAAACTGGAAGAATCAAGATCCTTGAATATTTGCAAGTGTGTAGACCACAATGATTGAGATGTGACTTGAATAAGAAGATAGGTTTTCAGCCAGATTCTAATATGCCTACAAAATTTTAATTCATTGGTGATGGTTTCATACATATATTTAAGGGTTAATATTTTTGGTGCTTATGATCAAAATTTTTTTCAGTAAAACTGACCTACCTACAAACCTATCACCATTAACTCAGTAAATCAAGTAAAACCTTGAATTTCCAAAATGCAAATTCAGTAGTGCATTTTTCTGTCTCTAAAGATACTGTAATGGAAACAAAACTTATGGTTATCCACATAAAAAAATAATGTGATTCCTGCTCTAATTGAATGATTTTTGTGGAGCCCATCCTCAGCATTTCATGTCCCACCTTCATGCATCTGTACAGGCTCTTCTATATGCTTGGAATGCACTCCTTTATCTCTGATTCTTAGAATCTGTAG